>VZTT01021921.1:69789-91463 GCA_013400855.1 Buphagus erythrorhynchus
GAAATTTTGCTATGAGTCACTGCTAAAATTAAGAGTCCAGGGGCTGCAAAAGAATTGAAATTTACACTTTGGTGAGCTCCTGAGAACTGATTAAACTGCTCTGAGGACATGGAAATGTAACTACAGACATCAGTGCACTTTACTGATGCATGATCAAAAGGACAAATGTTCATCCTGGCATTAGCTACGGTCACAGTAATTTTGTGATAACATCAGCACAGGGCATAATACAGAAATAGTGTAGTAAGAATTATAGATGTCCTCATGGCTTTATTAAAATAAGTATTTTCCACATTCTGAATAAAACTAAATACGATCGCACAGCAGTCAAAACTTAAAATATTTATTGACTCTTATGTAATTATAAGTCTATTAATGACATAAGAAGGTGAAAACTCTTATGAGGATTTTGTCATGTCCTCAAATGTTCAAGTGTTCAAAACTCTGAAAGTCCAGTGCTGACAAGACACTCGAAAACTAGACTGGAAAATATTTATGCAAACTGCAATCTGCATTTAAGGTCACTGAGAAAACTCCAGTTCTGCTCCTGAGTTACCACAGAGAGCGCAGACAACTCCAAAAGACAGCACAATACTGAAACAACAGACATTTTATTATGACAACAGAAAAGCAAAAAAGCAAGGTAGGGACTAAACTGAACGTTTTTGTGAGGTTACACACACCTGAAGCAAATGAATTTTCCTTTCCATACGGACCTGCTGCTTCTTTATTTCAGATAAATTGAGACTATTGTGACAGGACAAACACCAAGATAGTTTTTTAGGCACAGCAAAAGCACTGTCATATTCCAAGAAGTGCAGTTTCCAAAGGGTCTCCTCATTTCCCAGATTTTTAACCAAAAGAGATTCTACAGGATAATGATTAAGAAAGAACTATAGATATTAGGGAAGTTTGGAAATTATGTAATGTATTTCTCAGCCCCAGGGAAAGAGGACTGTAGATTTAAACCATTTCTGGTAGATATTACTATACATTCCCAGGGACTGGGATTTCCCAGTCTTTCATGATGTGTATTTCACTGCTATCTAAACCTTTTGATGAGATGTCCTCCCATCATTTATCCTGCTGTTATTTAAGCCCATTTTTTTTGCCCTTTCAACTGCCTGAAAAGATCAGCCTACCCCTTCCCACTGCACCTACCTCCTTAAATATTCTCAGTTCTTATGCATTCCCTCTTCTGCCTATTATAGACAAAAAGTCTTAGTTCTTCCTCTCTGCCTTCATTAGTTATGTTTTCTAGAGCTCTTTTCACTCCATTTGTTCTCTTCTGGGTTCTCTGAAACCAGTGAAACGTACATACAAACAAAAGGTTAAAAATATCTGAGTCTCCTATAAAAGCAGATTTAACTAATTCTGTTTAAAACACCCCCATTCTAACATCTCAGCTCCTACGCAGCCCTTTCACTGGAAGACAGGCAAGCTGTTTACAAGAGAGGTGAGACACAGGGAAACTGNGAGCTGTGCAGTAACTTCACCCTGACCCACAACGCATGACCTGAAGCCAGTGTGCCCAAACCCTTAAGCTGCTGAGATTTTAACAAAAGTACATGTTATATTTTTATCATATTTTTATCAATATATTTTTATATTTTTTATGTTTTATTTTTCCAGTTAATAATTTCTTTCTGTTTCAAGTGTCACAATCTATCCACTGGTTCCTTTGAGGTATCAGACCTATACTTTTGAATTGCACTCCACTTGTGCACCTGCTTGTCAGTACCTTACCAATTTGTGGCTGAATTCTTTCCACAGACCATCCTACTCCTTTTGTTTAGTGCTGTGTAATCCCTCTCCCAAGCTCTGTTCCTGAAAGCAGGCCCAGTACTGTAGTTTTCCTAAAAAAAAAAACTATAAAATTATTACTTTTGCATTTTTCCATGTCACAGTGTGACTGATATCTTTATCCTTATGAATAGCCCCTTAAATAACCCATAAAACCCGGACCTGATGATCTTAATCCCTTGCTTGTATGTAACCTCCTCTGGGCAAAGCTTAATAAGCACCAATAGCTTTCTAAGCATACAGCTCACTAGAGAATCTGGATGAATGTCAGGCTTTTATGAGATTTCTACCGTAAATTCAGTCAAGCTTAAACTGCCAGAACGATTATGAATACCATATGAATCCACAGCCAAAGTGACCAATACCTTTTAAGAACATGAAATAAAAAATGCAGGAGCAGCAGTGTTTCTCGCTTTGTCTGCCTTGCTCTATTAGAAAAGGCAGATGAAAAGATTCCATTTTGCAGCATAACCTATGCTTTTACATCAACATAAAAAGAAATATGAATCCTGAGGGTCTACAGGCAAGTACTGCCAAATGACAGGTTCTTGTAAAGGTAAATGTCTCATTTTCATTTCAGTCAAGTATTAACAGCATACTACCTATCATCTCTTCCACTGCTGAACAGCAAACATCTGTCTACAGAAGCTGGGCATTTCCAGCCTATCTTATTTAACTACTTATAATTCAGGCAGACAGGGAAATATCTTTTCCATTTATTGACAGTTTTGAAGATTTCAAATCTATTCCTGCAGAAGCAAGAAAGGGAAAACCCCCACAGGAATGCACTTGAGACTGGAACACTGGCTGCTTTTACTAATCCAATGGCACCAATCATTTTATTGCTGAGGAGGTTAGCCAGGGGCATATATGATTTTACAGAAGTGTAGTTTGGCATAGGGATTTTGACCTTACTTTTCCAGCACCAGCACAGCTAGCCATGGTGTGCTGCAATTAGCTGAAGGCACCGATGAGTTTGTGGTTGGCTTTCTCTGTCCTCACAGCACACTGGCTGTGACCTTCTGGCTCACAGCGCTTAGGCTGCTGTGTCACCTGCACAATTATCAACTATCTGTTATGAAGAGGAATCAGCAAAGGATAATAATGTTGGCATCCTAATGTTCTAGTCACCAGGTAACAGCACACAGCAGATGTAAATTAGAGGAGGTTTTGCTGATTTACTTTGTGCTAAGAATGGCAGCTGCATGGCCCAAGATCAAGCATGGACCAGGAACTCAGGGACACAAAGTCCATCAGCCAATGGAGCCACAGGTGAGAGCAGATCCTAAATGTGTTTCTGGCTACAGTTTAATGGAAATGGAAAACACCCATTAAAGTGACGTTAATATGGAAAGCACTACTGCACAGCAACAACATTGTTTTTTCTCTAAAAAAAAAAAAGTGTAGGTTTTAAAAATTAAAAAAAACACTTTTTAAAACAGAAAAACATCACCAAAGACGTTAGAAGCCCTTTCTATATATAAACAATCATTTTTCCAATGGCAAGTCTGTCAAAGCAAAACTACCCATCTGATACAGAATTAACTGGGCACCACAAGCTACTCCAAAATTTTCATAGGCTCCAGAATAAACTCCAGACATCTTTTTTCCAGAAAGGCAGCTGGATCTCCTAAAATACTTTGCACTATAGTAACCAGGACAAGAAATTTACTAACTGAAATCTCTCATTCATATGTTTAAAGAAAACAGTCAGAATGTTACATTACGCTGTGCTGAAGTGTCACCACATCAAGATGATGTCAGGTTTGAACTGATGATTCTTTACAGTGTACAGTTTTCTTACATATAACTTGTATATACTTTGCTGAGGAATGTTTCTATAATTTGAGCCATAAAAGCTTTTAAAAATAATAAGCACACTCTGGGTATTTTACAACTTTGAACTACAGTGAAGGGCTATTGAATACACAATCTGCAGGCACAAACAGTATTGTGGAAAATGGAAGAACAACATGATTACCCACAGAACTTCACAGAATTTCAACAAGAAGAAATCCAAAAGAGGCAGGCACTAACAAGGTAAACGCAAAGAAAGAACAGAATGAAAGAATTCAAAGAAGAAATTAAAAGGAAAAAAGTAGTAACAATTAATAACAGCAAAACTGTAAAAAATGGCAAAAAGAAAATTCAGCAGTAACAGAACATAGGACTCAAGCTATAAAATCACAAATAGTGATCATAATGCATCACTTTCATCAAAGTGTTATATTGTACTTCATGCATATAGAATTTAGAATTCAGCCATACATAAGCATAATCTTCCATCATTAAAACTTGGGCTCCTAGATCATTTATTTATGCAAGAAGATAAACTGCTGACTTACCTGCTTGCTGCATGCATATAATATATGTGGTAAACAAGCAGAGACAATGCTGCAGCTTCCATTTCCAATGATAGCACCACATTTCACTTACATGAGACATCCTGTGAGAAAAAAAGAAAAGCAACCAAGAATTCAGGGAATTTTACAAGAGGACATGAGAAAACGAGGAAGACTGTTGTTAGTCAAACTAGTAACTTGCAGTAAATAAAATAGTGATAATTATGGATGGCCCTAGTCTTGCTTAAAGGAGACAAAAGTCTGCTAAAAAGGGTCAGAAATTATATTGTCTGGTTCTTAGCAGACAGCCAAATGGAAGACTGGTCAGCATTGGGCTTCTAAGTAGATAGATGTGGGTGATATTTTAGTAAAAGAAACAAGAAGCACAGTCTGAAAGAGTTAAGCTGTAGGGTTTTTTTAATATGAAATTTTACACATATAAACTCATTTATTCCATTTAATTATACATAATATATACATATTTGTTATTAACTAAATAAAGATGGTAGATGATAATTTGCCTCTGCCTTTAACAAGGTTTTCCATATTTCAGTTCTAATGTTTTGACAGCCATGATATTTTTTGCTGACAACTTTTATGAAAATCCTGAAACTTTCCTTGCCAAAATCTAGGAGCTTATCTGTGCTGCCAGAGAAGTCAGGGACATCCTGATTATTTAATAAAATAAATGCAGTTATAGAAAAGTCTCTATCAGTTATAGCTTGAAGTTAAAGTTTCCTTTCCCTTAAAGGCTAAAGGATATTTAACAGCTAAACCAAAATGTTTCCTCCACCGTGGGCAGAACAGGAAGCAAAACTCTTAAAAAATTTATTCAGACCTTTAACCATGCATCCAAAATGAATGGTGTTCCCCTACATTCACATCTCATTTTATTCAACAATTCTTAGCAGCAAGCAAAAGGAAGTAACAAGTAACGAAATACAACATGCATCATTTTGACCGACTCCTTCCTCTCCTATTAGGTGATGGTAACTGGCTTTTATTCAGTAAGATATTATCTACCTATAGTGAGGTAGATAAGGACAAAACTTTTCCTTCTGCTCCATAGATATTGCTGCAAACCTTCCAGCAAAAGCTGGGGGCGAATATAAAACTTTTTCCAGTGTAAGCTTCTGTTTATTCTCAAAGTAGAAACCAATGCAGCAAGACAAACCATTGTAAAGGAACAAGTAATATTTCAGCTTTAAAAACAGTAATTCATCAAAGCACTGCTGCGGGCTAGATGCCAGTGGGCCCAGGTAAATGGCACTTCAGCAGACTGCTCTGATCAGTTAGGCTTCCCTTGAGTGCAGTGTTACACAGCACAGGTATCTAATTACAAAAGAAGTTCAGTTCTTTGTGAGTAGTTGTATCAAATTAGGAATCTGAGCAGATTTATTTTTTCTGAGATATTGTAAAGTCAAACTTAACAAGTGTTGAAGACAAGCTCAGAAAACATGGGGCTCCGAAATACAAGAATCTCTTTGATGCAGCCAGACATACAAAATAACTGGATTATCAAACAATAGAATTATTGTCCTTCAACTTAGTGATCCAAAAATCCCTACTAAAATCTCAGACAACAGAAAGCTGAGGTTTTGGAACTGTTATGTATATAATTCATAAATCCACAATACCTTTAATATTAATTTAAAAAATTGAGTTTGAACAGAAGTCCTTTGAAGCCATGAAAACAGTTACACACACATGAAAGCACATACAGCATGCATATATACTCACAGAGTGGGGAAATGGAAAGGTTGGGGCTAACAGCATGACATACCAGAGATATAAAAGAATTTTCCTGTTCCTACAGAAGAATTTGCAGGTACTAATGAGATATGTGGCATCCTGCTGCTTAATCTACCCATGCAAACCTGTAGAAGTGGTTGCGTTACTGGTTTTTGTTGCTGGTTTGTTTTGAGCAAGCACAAGTTAACAGTTATCAGATTAGGAAACAAACAATTATTTATTAATTCAGAATAAATCTGTGTTGATTTTCATCAAACTGATAAATCGTCTGTATTGACACTTCCGATATCTCTGTGAGCTCAGACAAACTTTTTGCTCATTTAATAACTGGAGAATCAAAGACATCCCATTTGAGATACTCAAGGAAAAATAACATGACAAGCTTCTGCTGCTTAGATCTGGTGTGAATGCATCCAATCAAATTTCCCCTAGTGCCTTTTTGAAAGAACATTAAATTCTATGTTAGTCTGAAAGAGGTATTTAATTTGGCCAATTTCTATTTGTTTCTGTTTACTTGCATTGCGGTAACGCTTACAAGCCAGTACTCCATGGTACTCCAGAGTGATAGTTTGTCTGTTTCCTCACCCTCACCCGTGTAAAAAGTGCTAGTCAAGAAAGATTTCAAGAACATGGATAAGCAACAACAGAACACAGCATAAATAAGTGCAAACAATAAGGCAGAAAGGAGTAGCTATAAAGACTTTTCCCCAGAGTAAAAAGCTAGATAATTACATAATTGTTATTACAAAGTACACAATTCTCCACCAAAATAAATAAGCAAATATATAAAAAATAGCAAACTGTCTTCTCCACTTACATTCTCCACCACTGAAGGACAAAACAATTGTCTTTATACCACATTGTCTCAGTTGACAAGAAAAAAGTTTACCAAACTCTGACAAGAATGAACACAGAAGCGCATGCTACCAAAACACTCCACTAATGTGGATACCATGAGTCAGATCTGTTTCTTTTGGAGAGGATTGTTGAAGAACTGTTTTACAAAGCATAACCACTAGTTGAGTGCTATAAATTAGTGAGGAAATCGGTTATATGTTCCTAGGATCTTGCACAGACAAGAAGTCAAAATTCAGAAAGCTGACTTCTCACGGCCTTACACTGTGATGCTTAACACTCCTGTCCACACAAGAAGTTGTCAGGGATGGGAGTCAGATAACACATTGCCAACAAAAAGGCTTCTTCCACAACAAAATCCACCCCTGTTATTTTTATAATTTGGCATTTCAGACAATTACAATAAGGTGTTGTAATAACTGATAAATACTTCCCAGGCTTTAAATAAACACAACTTAGTTGCAGATAGTATTCACCTCTTAGTAGCCATCATATTTATTTTAAGGTTCTTTTTCTTGGTTACTAGTGTTAATCAACACGTAGAAGTTAATACAGACAGCATATGAATAATTCAATAAAAAATTCAGCAAATAGTTCTGGGCTTGTTTATAGGTTATCAAGGAATGATATGGTCCCCTGACAGCACTGATTTGATGGCCCAAGAGACCTCTTTGATTTTGTGTTCTTACTTTAAATAGTATTAAAAAGATGTGTTCTTTCATTTAATATTCATTAACAGCACAGGGAATGGCTATCAGAACAGCAGTGTAGTAAAACACACCAGGAGTTTAGGTGAGCAAAGAGATGGACCTTGTAACAAAGGGATGGATCTGTAATAAAGATCTCAGAAGAGATATGGATTATTTCAGTCTTTGTCTTTGGTTATACAAAAATTTGCTGAACACTGTTCATAGTGAGTTTTCTTCTCTATTTTGTATCAGTTTAAGTGAAAAAGCCCTGTTTTGTCCCCAGCTGGTAACACACTAGCAACTCTGAAGAAATCACTCTAGATTGTCACAGAACCAAAATATTTTACCCAACATATCTGGGAATTATTAGGACACCTATGGTAGGAGTACATCTACTACAAATGGATGTATTCTAAAACCAGAAATCCCTCTTAACTTTTTGGCGCTTTTTGAGGGTTCTTTTATGCAGTTGGATTTTTCTGGTCTGAAGTACTAATTTTTCTATGGACTAGCATTTCCCAGTGTAGACACTGTGATATGACCAGCTATGCACTCTAGCTACCAATTCAGTCCAGTCTAGTCCACAGCTACTCTCATTTCCTATAACATAGGGAGACAATGAGCTTATTCACAATTCATTCCAGAAGAGCAAAATAGACATGTAAATTATCTAAACCATAAATGGATAGTAACTTGACACAGTTCAAGATGGAATTACTGGTAGTTTTGCTACATCCAACTACTAAATCTTTTACCCTATATGCCAGCAGCCAGCTACAGCATCGCCTTTTAGGGAATATACAGCTCTGCAGGACAACATACACAAAACATGAATAATGCTGGAGCATTTCATCTGTAGAGTGTACCATCCCAAAACATGCAACACAAATTCGAATACACCATCTTCTGAGTTCAAAACTTTGTCAAAAGTTCCCTGGAGTAGGATGTGAATTCTGCCTCAGGCACACTGACTTGACTTCGGTCTTTGACTTGTCTAAAGCTATTAAGGAAAAATGTTGCTGACACTTTAAAATTAAAAGAAAGATAACATCAATTTCACAATTTGTTTCTTACATAGATTGTAAACAAAAATATTTTAAGCTTAATCACTCCCAAGTGGAACTGCAAGTGAAAGATGATTGCAACTCACAGTTTTGTTCGCTAAGATTAATAGAGAAGTTGATTTTAGCTTTGACATCATTGCTTTAAACTGTAGTACATTAATGTCTTGAAAGATTAATGACACAATACCCCTTAAAACTTTCATTTTGTTAAGCGCTACTTGTTCCTAATTATTCTTACAGCCAGCTTTGAAAACGCCCTCCTGCTCATCAAAAGAGATGAAAAAAAAAAAAAAAAGACACTGCCTTTTAATTTAAACAGTATCAGCCCTATCAGATCCATCTAAGTCCTTTGGCTTTCCTTTCAAAGGGAACTTTTCCCAGTTGCAGGCAACAAATCTGCTGGCTGTTTCCAACCCAGTAGCACCGCAACACTAAATCTTTAGGAACTCCTGATTTCTGCCTTAACTTGACGGCGCGGTGCGAGAACGCCCTGCCCTTTTCTGTACTTGTACTGATCCCCTCGGGTGCATCCCCACGTTCTCGCTCCTCGCTGCGAACGCACCGGCGGAACGCCTAACCCCAAACCCCAGTACCTGGCCTTACCTTCGGCGAGGGACGGTCAGTAAAGGAGAAATACCCCGGGGAAGGGCACTGTCCGGCCCGGGGCTGGTGGAGTCGGGCAGGAGGGGCAGCCCCCGCCCGCCCCGAGCCCCCGAGGGTGGCCGAGCCCCCGCTCCGTGCGCTGCCCAGAGCCGCGGCGGGGCTGCCGATGCTTTGTGAAGCTGGCCCTGCCCTCCCTCTCCCTTCCCCTGCTTTTTTCCTACTGGTGCTGGCACCTCACCTGGAAGGCTGCCTGTGGTGCCAGGGCTCCTCGACGTGAGCGGCTGCGGCCCCGAGCCGAGAGATCGGGGCCGGGCGGATGCGGGGGCACCGCCGCCCAGGGCAGGCGGCCAGCGGGGCCAAGTGCTTCGCTACTTATCTGCAAGCACGGGGAAATCCACCAGAGCGGTCCTAAGGACGGGGTTAGGGTGCCCTGGAAAGGCAGCGGCCGCCCGGGAGCCGGCAGGGCAGCCGCGGACGGACACGGAGCCCGGACGGGGCAGAGCCCTGCCAGCCCTGCCCTGCTCCGAGCTCCCGGCCTGACACTTCCCGGTTTCCCCATTCCTTCAGCCCTACCTACCTGCACGGCTCAGCCCTGACATTACTCACCACCTGGTGTGGGTGGTGGGGAAGCCCTGCCGGTCCTCCCGGGGTTCCTCTCGGGGCTCTCCGCGCTCCCCCAGCGCCCCGGGCGGCAGCCGCAGCCCTGGCCCCAGAGCCCGGAGAAGAGACTTACATGGTGACATTACGGGGCGGCTCTCCTCCGGCTCTCAGCAACCATCCTCCCGCGCTGCCGCTCGCTCTGCCTCTGGCCCGCTCCCTCGCCGGCTCCTCGCAAAGGTCATCGCTCCTTGCCCACCTCTCTTCCACGCCCGCGCCGATCGCGCTCCTCCTCCGCCGCGATGCTTCTCCCACCCCGCGCCGCGGCGGGACCTGCCTCTCTCTCTGCACAAGTCGGGGAAACTTCGCTGTGGAGGGAAGCCGCCCCCGCGGAGGGCAGGGGCCGCCCCGCCCGCTCCCCGCAGTCAGGTGGCTGGCCCGGCCCGGCCCGGCCCACCGCGCTCCCGGGGCAGGACGGGGCCCGGCGAGCCGCCGCCACCGGGGGCCCCAAGCACGGCTCCGAGGAGCTGCTCCGCGGGACCGGCGCCGCTCTGGGGAGAGGGAGCCCGGGGAGCGGCACCACACGGCACTCCCAGGCTGACACGGCCGTGCAGCGCCCCGGCTCACTGGTTAGGGGCTGCGACAGGGGTGTGCAATCTCCAAGCGCCCCTCAGGAGATGATAACCGCAGGCCCAAAGCCACCCGCAAAGGACACGGGCCACCTCTGAGAAGATTCCATCCTGGGGACACTGTCCTTGCCGGGCACAGCGCCCTGGGCACGTAGCACCTCGCAGCATCCCCGTGGCAGCGGGGCCCTGGGGACAAGCACACACACCCTGCACACTGCACAGGGAAGCGCACATGAGCCCACCTGCTCTCCTCAAGAAAACAAACTATCCCACTGTGTCCCAGAGCTGCTGGCACTGACTCCAAGGCACTTAAAGTGTGTCAGTGTCCTTGGAAGCACAGAACACACTAGGGACACAAGATGGGTGGGTGGAGTTGATGCTGCTCTGACCCACTTTAAGGCGTGCAAGGCGGTGTGCCGCTCCCACAGAATGCTGGTCCTCACCTCACTCCTGGGTAGCGTTCTTGGAGGATGGTAGTTTGCACCATTTGCTAATCATCCTGAGTTGCTTTGCTCAATTAAAATCTGTAGGACATGGGACTGCACTACAGGTAGGTAGGAAAGCTGAAATGATAGAAAGGGAAAAACGAAAGGGAAAAACATATGAAATACAGAGAAATCCCTAATTTTCACAGTACTCCATGGATATGAACAGGCAGGATTAGGAAGGATAGGGAAATAAAAGACCTGGCGCAGCAAACCATTCAATGAGTTATCAGCATGCAATGGCAGTTAAAAGCAAACAGTTCCCATTTGAAAAAAAGGAAATCGATACATTTTTCATGAACTTTATACTGAACATTAATATTCACTTATTCTGGTCAATTTTTATTCTCTGTCCTTAAAATCAATAAGTCTACAGACTTGCTTTCATTGTAAATTCCTGGCCCTGAACATGGGTGCAAGAACTGCTGGGACTGGGTTAGCCAAATCCACACGGGCAATAGTGCAGGCTGGGCCAATGTCAACCTACAAGTTCTTTCTGCTGGGTTCATGGTACACCTGCAGATTATTGCTTTTTCCTCATGTGCACTGCTGTGCTAGCAGTCTGTGCTTCTAGAATGCACTGGACTCACTGTACATGAGCTCAGTATCTCCTGGGCATATTGAACACACCTGGCATGAGATGTGCAGAGTAAATGCAGAGCATCTGGAAGAAATCAATCTGCCATTCATGCCCAGATTAGTGATACATGTGTAGTGTTTATCTCCTGGCTGCGTTGGAAACTGACATCTTCCTTCCCTACTTGGAAGGCATTAGATGTGACTGCAATTCCAGAACCTGGCAGTCAAGCTAAAAGAAAAATTTAAAAAGGGGGGAAAAAAAAGAAATAATGGCATTTTTCCTCTGTCATGTTTTTGTTCAGCTATTTCTTGGTTAGTTCTCCTGTTCGGATTTTGCTGTCATACACTTTTGCAACTATCAATCTGCTTATCCCTCCACAGCAGGAGCACTCCTGCTTCTGGATCCCAAACTGAACACTGCCCAGTGAGAAATGCCTGTGATGTCCAGTGGGGATAATGTGCAGTGCAGATTTTCTGGACAGTGAAGTAGCACGTTTCTGAAGACAGACTCAGAGCTGCAGAGCAGTGAAGGGAACCCAATCACTAATGAGAAAATGCCAATCATTATCTGGCAGCAACTCACTGTGCCACATCTGCCTTTAATCAATAGTGATACAACTTGGCATGGTGTGGGTAGTTGGAGAGGGCTGCATTTCTGGCTGCTGCTTAGCAGGAGTGAGAGTTTCTCTGTAGATCACAGTGATTTTAAGATCTCTGTCTCAGCATGAGAAACCGCAGGCTATGTTACAACACCCAACTCAGGTTAACACTGCAGGCTGTCTTTTACACAATGTGATTAAGAGGAAAAAAATCACAGAAGTCTGGGAAGCAGTGCTATAACCAGAAAGGTTTTTTTATATTGACATCTAGTGAGTGACACCCTCAGAAAGTCAAGCAGCTCTTTTTATGCTTTTCTTACCACATCTGTAGTCACAATTTCTGTTGCTTTACATGTATTTTTATTACACCTCAAGCAAGTGGGGTCTGAATATTCTTAGGTACAGGGTAGCATATTCTTCAAATATTGCAGAGTGTTTAATGAATATTCTGAGATGATGACTAAAATATTTTGCATGAGTTTATAGGCCCCAATTTTTATAGCTTTGTTCATGTATTTCTGTAAATTTACGGCTAGGATGATTTCCTTATATTTTGTGCAACTTTGCATTGACTCCTTTAAATATCTTATAAGAATGTTAAAGAATGCTTCATTAAATAATAATAATATGAAATACCATATTTTATGTCTGGATACTTAATTTTAATATTTGAGACACACGATTTTTCACTGAACATTTGTTTTCAAAATCTCTTCTATATTATATCAGTTGCATTTAGGAAAATCTGTGTTTATTTTCTAGAGAAGTGCAAATACTGAAGCTTTATTGTTTGTAACAGTGTAAAAGAGAGAACACTTAACATGAAACAGTAAAAAGGAAGCTGAAAATTTTCATGCAGTGAAAGTGCTATAAGCTCCTGAAGAATATTCAAGATTATATGCATTTTCAAAAATTCCACGGGAAAAAAATTGGCTTTGCATTCTACAACTATTGCTGGCTTTCTGTCTGGTCATTCTCATATCTTGAAGAAAAACATGTTGCATACCCATAGCTGAGTCTGAAAGTTCAAAGGTGAGCTCCCAAATGCTGGTTTTGAGGATAGAGGTTTGGGCATTGGTCTAAAAGTTGAAGTAGCAGAATTGATATGAATTGTTGGTAACAACAGTTCACATCAATTAAATGATTCAAGAATTCACATCAATCCAAGAAATACTTCAGATTTTTGACATATAGCTCTGTTTCATGATACTTTTACATAAACTAATCTCATAAATTACATAAAGTAATCTCTCTTGCAGCTTTTCCTTTTTGTGAATCTTTTGTCCCTCTAAAGAAGACTTAACCAGCTCCCAGATTTCTCAGCACCAATCAGCCTTGTTTGTGCCTCCCTGGGTCACAGCTGAATCAATTTTTCGCAGTCCAGAGGACAGTCTGACCAAACCTCCTGGCTTTTCTACTTTCAGAAGGTCTCTAAGCAACATGTTTCCATATTTTCCCTTATCTGAGAGAGTAAGGGCCTTACCTTTCTGTTTCCTGTGTAAATGCAGAAAAAACAGGATCAGGAGGGTGTTTTACTTTATTTAGTGGGGGTTTTTTTGGACTTTTGTTTGGGGTGTTTTTGTATTTCTTTTTTTGTTGTTGTTGGTTTTGTTGTTGTTGTTTTTTTGTGTTTTTGGTTTTTTTTTTTTTTTTTTTTGGTTTGTTTTTTTCATTTTTTTGGTTTTTGGTGAGGGGCGTTTGTGTGTGTGTGTTGGTTTATTTTTTTCTGGAGAGATGTTTACCCTTCAGATTTAAATTGCCATCCAGACAGGGCTCATTAGTAAGATGCTGAAGAGGTGTCAAGTCAGTTTTCACTGTGGGCCTTAATGCAGTGGTTTCACCTAAGTGCTGTGCAGGGATGGCTGGATGTTGGGTGACTGAGCATGTTTTAGAGGCTGCTAACCCACTAGGTAGGGGAAAATGGCACACAGTTTCTATGCTTAACCAAGCACCAAGCCAGCATGGTTTTCCAAGAACTTGAGAGGCAAGGGAATTTTGAGGACCATATTGACTAATGTTCATATGGGAAACAGCCTATAAATGATTGCACTGTTCTTGAATTTAAGTGTTTGTCTCCTGGAAACAAGCATAAAGTGAATTGTACCTCTAATGTATTTCTACAATGCATGTGCAGGATTTCAGAGGCTAACATACACTCGTATGTTTATCTCATTTGGTACTTTCTCTATGTGCTTTCATGTGCATAAAACTTAGGCTATGAAATATTTCCTGTAAGGGAGGTTAACACCAGCTGAAATGCTGTGCTTTGTGCCAGATGAGATGTCTTTGATGAAGGAAGTGCTGAGAGCATGGCATATACAGTGCCTGTGCACACTGCCCTCCATAAAATTCTGTAAAGTCTGTGACCTCAAACAAAGCAAGAGACAGATCAGGCAGCAAATTAATTTGGGTAGTTTTTAGAAACCATTTCATGTCTTTGATCAGTGTCTTGTTTTCTGAGTCTACTTCAACTCCTTACTGTTGATCAAGTATTCCACAGGTCCAGAGCCTTAGCCTGCTGGGGCATGCTGCCACTGGTGTTCTTCCACACATTTCTGATCTCTGGGGGTGGGAGGATGCTGGAGGTCCCTGCTTCCTGAACTTTCATTTCTATAAAGGGGAAGAGGAACCTCGTAACATTTTTCAGATGAGTGAACTTGGGAGTGGTGCTCACTTTGCATGGTGATGCACTCTTACTACAAAGAACTCTGTAGGATGATGTTGTTATCAGTAAAGAAAAATCAGCAGCTTGAATCTGAGCTGGTGTCTGGGGTTCAAACAGGAAGGTAAATGTAGTAAGAAGGAGCTTGTAGATTCAGAGGACATGCAAAGAGAATCTGTCATTCTTGGTGTGATACAAAGCACAGGGGGTAGAGGCTCAGTAGTGAAAATAAGGGGCTTCAACAAGAGATAATTCATCTCTGCCAGGTACACTTTGAACTTAATAGATAACAGGATAGAATCATTTATCTATCCAATTCTTTTGTCTAAAAATGTACTTTTGTGGCTACAAGTAATTTCAATGCTGAATTCATCATCACCTAAACTGCCCCATCTCCTCAACAGATCAACTCTGAAGTTAGAGCTATTTAGAGAAAGTAGCGCTGATAGCTAGGGTCTCTCCCAGGGTGTTGGTACTGGGACGAAACATACTGATAATTTTGTACAAGACCATTTTCCCACCAAGATCTGTGTACAACCTACTCATGAATGAACAAATACTTGACTGGAATAAATACTTGTCACTGAAAGATTCTAAAATGGCACCAAATTTAAGTTTTTCTCCACATGTGTTACTTCATGAATAACCAAGTTCTGGGGAACAACAGGTTTCAGCTGAGCAGGCTATATTTTTATGGTGCCAGTTGACTTGATTCATCTCTAATTCTAGATTCTTGATCTTTTTTTCAGTCAAGCCTTGGCCAGTTTGGAGGAGTTAAAAAAACAGTCATTCTTCACCTATTTTAAGAACCCAACTTTTCCTTTAATACAACTTCTGGGCAGGATTTCTCACTTCCGTTTTCTGTCCAGATGTTACATATTTGGAACAACTGGAAGAAAAGCTGACCTCATGGTATTTCCATCAGGTTCCACTAGTGGAACAACTGGAAACCTCATGAGGAAAGCCCTTCTCTAAGTGTTCAGACTAGTTTTGCAGACTCAAGGGCTTAGGAAACTTTGGATAAGTTTTGAGTAAGTATCGAAATATTTGGATGCTTATCAGAACTGAAGCCTGAGGGAACTACATGAAATTCATTCATCGCTCTTTATAATAATAGCACAAGTGGTAAAAAAATCATAGAATCACATAGAAATTCAAACAATTGCATGTTAATAATAAGCAATTATTTTTTTCCCATGCCATAAAAAATAGTATACTTCCATGCAGAATGGAAATTAGGATGCAAAACACAAGCACAACATTAAATTAAAAGAAGGATTCAAAGAGCTGAGTTGTAGGGTGAAAGCAGAAAATATACAAATATATAAACCCTTTCTAACTTTTAAGAAAGTGAAAGAAAAAATGAGCTAGTAGTTTGTGCTTAACTAGCTATTCACAGCTCTTTTGAAACTTTTCACCGTGTTCAGGTTGAAACCGCAGGAATTTCACATTTCAATTTAATGTTTTAAAACATTACTGCAAAGTAATTTTTTGAGATATTAGTAGAAGTCCTTGCAATTCCAGTTTTCAATAAATTATACAGAAAATCCAACCAAACAAAACTACCCAATATTTTTTTTCAGAAGTATGTGAAAATTTGATCTGCCTTCAGAACTTAAATTCCATTTCCTACACATATGCATTATGGTAAATAACAGAAGCATATACTATGTGTTCCACAAGACAAGTATGAAACTAGACAGTTTCTGGAGCCTGAAGAACATGATGGGGTGATGCAGGTAACCCTTTGACAGACTTCAGCTCCTCAAATGGAATGATTAGGAATTCTTTAAAAGCTGAACTAAGGACAGACTCTGGTGTGAATTCAGAGTAGCGATTAAATCCATGCTTTGGACTCACAGGCCCCAGTCAGTATGAGAACAGTTAATTGAAATTAAAAAGTGCTTTCCATTAAAATAATGATCTGAGAAAAACAGTCCAAACCCTGAACTTTCCAATGTACATTTTGAATTACCCTCACCATTATATCTGAATGGTTGATTACACAGTACCCTGGAGTGAATACATGGATTTACTGTAATGCTCCAAAAAGGGAGCTCACAGACAGAGAGGTTAAGGGCAAAATTGCAGAAAAGTAACCCCATAATAAGTGTCCATCCTAAAAGTCTCAGGGTGTTATTTTCCCTTGTGCTATATTTTGTGCTATATTTATAACATTTCTGAATTTTAAAACATGCATTCCTGTAGAGCTCAGTCTTCCTCATAGTAAAAATTAATAGGGAAGTGGAAGTGCATCAGTAATGATTTTTTTTCAATCTAAAACACTATGGCAGCAGTAGGAACAAGTTATTCATATCTTCCTTAAAATGTTTTTTGTCTGCCTTCAGCTCCTTTCCCATGTGTTAGTCCCATTTTCTCACTGGTTGCAGGTATTTGACACAATGAAGAGGTGTCTCAAATTCTAAAAATAATTGTGATTCTTGCAGGTGCATATAAGACTCCTATCAGTGAACAGAGCTGGAACCTGGAGGAGGGTGTGGTGAGAGCTGAAATGTTGTATCACAATATATATTGTTATATGGCTACTTAACCATGTCCAGCTCACTGAGCTCCACTTGAAACTGGATCACCCACCTCCAGAACCTCCAGTTAAGCCATCATATCTTACTCCAAGTCGATCTGACACAAATACAACATCCTGCAACTGAAGAAGAAAAAGCTGTGAGGGAAAGCAGCTAATCTGAAACAGGTTTTAATTTATTTACTCAAAGGAATACCGCTGAGATAACCCAAAAGCTGTGAATCACTAGGTTAATGTGTACTTGTCTCACCCAAACCTGAACTTCTCCCTGTGATGATGTAGGAATGCACACCTCTGCTGACCTCCTGGCTATTTCTTCTTTGTGTCTTCTCTTTTCCTTTCACGGGCAGAATATTATTGAAAACAAGGGTAAAAGTCAGCGAAAAAGCCCTGAAAAGCAAAGGCACAACCTCATTAAGAGAGTGCTACTGGAACAGGAATATGTTTTTGTGATTGTGTGATTGCGGGGGATGAGAGCTATCAGCGGCTCCGCAGACCAGCTGCAAAACAGGGAAAGGAAGTCGGCAGTGGAAAAATAGACACCAAAGCTTTATGGACAGCTTTAATTCAGAATTGTCATGGAAGACCTAGTCCAGCATCTGAACATGTTCAATTCATTGTGAAAGCTGAGCTAGATGCATGGTTTTGATTTATTTCTTTTGAAACACTGCTGTAAGTCTCATCATAGAAACAAGACTTCATCTATTTGTACTGCAATGTCAATGTCCAGTCCCCTGAATTTTCCATTTAGTGAGGGGTAATTAAGACTATGTTTGAAGGCTGTCCTTTTTACTTGTCATAGCCCAAGTCACACCTAATTTTCTTTTTAAAATATTTAAAATCCTATGTGAAATTTTATGTATTTTCTTCTGTTTTTACTGTACAGTAAGACATAGTAAAACATCATACAATATAGTCTCAGGAACTGAATTAATATAATATTATAGTGTTACTTTTATGGGGCATGTTTTAGATGGTAATATCAATACTATTTTCCTTAATTTAAGAGAGACTGTATGAGAAAAAGTGTTGAGGTTGTATTTCTTCATGAGGAATAAATAAGCCCTGGAAAATTTTGTGGGGAAGGGGAAAGAAATAAAGAATATCTACTTCCCTAACTCAAAATTAGGGCTTGACTAGTCACAGGAAAATATGCAAAGAGAAAAGAACATATTTTCCATTTAACCCTGTGTGAAATATTGGTGTTTTATTCTTACAATTATATATTTTTTTGAGCCCTCTTTCTCCCTTCTTTCTTTTCCACCCTGCTACCCCTCACTTCCCTGCCCCTTCTCCCTGCAACTTTCCCCTACAAATAGTTGATCTTCAATTAGAGATTCCAAAAAAAATGTTATTCAACTTCACTCTATATTAAGACCTCCTTAAATGAAAAAATGTGACATAGCTTTTAAAATATCAAAAATCTGTATTTTGCACGTGTTTTGAAAAATAGTAAGATTAATATAAGTTTGAGGGGAAAAAAAAAACTTGAAAACATGAACTCCAAGCTTGTATTACCTAGGTATATTCAGTCATTTCCCTGAATTGTACTGGAACTTTCCAAACATCATAAAAAGAACAAACTGTATTCCAGAACATTCAGTCAAAGTGCTGTTTTTCCTTTGTTTGGGAAATATGGACCAGTCCTAGCCTCACTAGAGGTGTCTCCTGTACTCTTTTCCTAGAACCTGGGGACTGTATACTTCCCTAAACATTCAGGATATATGGCAGCATTAGGGATTATATGGACATACAAAACAATCCTGCCAGCTGTACCCTGACTGTTAGGGGGAGTTTAAGTGCAGATGCAGCTGGCAGCGAAATCCTCCCCACACCACAATGCTCTCCCCAGCTCTGAGGCTAAACAGTCATGGGACACCCTCACCAATGAAACAACTGCAGCAAGAGATGATGGCTGTCCCAGAGCAAATTCCAGCCTGTGGCAAGAAATCACCCATTACTTAAGCCAGGAGCAAGCTTTGCTCACAGACCAGGACAGCAGAGGAGGGAACAGATCCCACAGCACAGGAGCTGGGGACAACTTCAGTATTCCTGTGGCTTGCCTCGTATTTCAGATGTAATGTCTAGCTAATCATGAGAACTGCTATTTCTTACAGCTCTAAATCTTACATTATAGCACTTATTAGGGTTACTGTACTTCTAAGATAAAAAGAAATGAGCAAAATCTCTGTTAATAATATTAATTACTGATTACTTATATACACTCTTAATCTCTGAAATCTATTAAAAGGAACAGTGACAGAGAGAAACCACTACAAATAATGTAAATGTAGGTACAAGTGTCAATATTCAAGATTCACAAATATAATGATGCTTGAACATCATTCCCATTTAACTTCCTTATTTTGCTATTTTAAATTATTTTCATTAGAAGTAGGCAATCATGAGAATGCAGAGGGTTAAAGAACAAATTCAAAAGAAATGTCTTGTATTGAACTACCTGAACTTAGTTTAATAATCTTTTTTGGATAAGTCACAAAGATTAATTAAAAAGCATACAGTAATTCTCTTGAAGTTCACCATTTTCATTATGATGTTGAAATGTCTTCCTGCAGCTAATCTTTGTCTAATCTATCCTGAATGTACTTATTTATTTTTTCAAATTAAAAAGGAAATTCGGGCAGTTGAATGTTAGTGCTGCTTATTAATTTCACAAGGCTAGTATAGACAGTAATTTATTAAACTAGAGGTATTTGGCAAACCAGTTTAAGTTAATGACTCAGCAGCTCAAATATGTCCCTAAAGCAATGATTTCATATACAGGTTCTTTTATGTCCTAAGTTGTTGCAGTCCAGCTCTCAATGACTTGGTTTTGCCATCATCACAGCATAGCTCCAAACATCTGCCTTGGGATTTCTGTTTAATAAAGTCTCAGCAGAGAGGTGAACAGGACTGCAGTAAGGGCCAACCTCATTCCTTTGGGAAGCAAATACCACTCATCTTAGGGACAAGACATGTTAGCCCTATGACCTGGGAAGGCACCAGTGTCTGCCCCAAACTCCTTCTCTGAAAAGGTCTGCAGGACTGGAATCCTACTTTCAAATAACTGCCTTAGGACTTAGGATTTAAAGTAGTGTGCTAGAAATATTAATGCATTAGAAGAGTTTTACTGTGTATCACTACCTGATCCTAGCATAAAAGACAGCATTTACATATTGATAGTGGGTGCTCCTCTGGGTGCTGCCCTTTCTCTGTTCTTGTGAAACATGCTTCCTCCCTATCCCCTCTCTGCCCTTCCTTGTGCCTTTTTGGAGGATGAAAAAGGAAGTGGCACTATGTTCACAGACCCCTAAGGGCTTCCTAATCATCCTTCTACCCCCTAAACATGCAGCACTCCACCTTCTCCTTGCTCAATAACAGGCATCTGGTTCCACCCTGAACTGGAATTTCCCACAGCATCTTAGCAATTAAGGCACATGTAAACAAAGGAGTGCAAACCCCTAACCACTACTGAGGAAAAAGGGTGAGTGTATGAGGTGGCACAAGACAAACATCTAAGGATAACTAAGAAGACACAGAAAATCTCAGGAGGTAGGAATTTCAGGAAGAAGATGCAGGGAAAATGGTAGAAGCACTGAAAATGAATTGGTGGAAGAAGACTGGCTGGATAAACCAAATAGGTACAGAAGAAGCACAGGCAGGACCACATAATGGAGAGACAATAAGTGAAAAGGGTTAAAAAGGGCAAGGAACATTGCAGTAAGAAGAGAATGGAAGATGATTGAAGGAGGTACAGAAGGAGAATGATAAATTAAACTGGAAAACCAGAAAAACTTGAAAAATATGAAATAAGCATTAAGTTTAATAAAAATTAAAATTATGAGATCAAAATAAAATGGCTGTGAAAAAGATTTGCAAAATCTTGGTCCTGAAGTTCATACACTGCAAGCAAGTATTTTTGGAAATATTCTAACAATGTAACTGTAAATGCACTTTTCAGACCACTGTTCTTCGGTATCACACATATTATGTGAGAATGTGTGTGTAGAGATAATGCTCTTTGCTATACTAATGTCTTGGTTTGAAAGACGGGTATTTGCTGAAAGAGATAGGGGCCTATTTTTTTTTTGAAAATGAGAGTATAACCCCCCCACCCCCCTTCACTTTACTATGATTTTTGAAATTAAAGAGCTCTCAGGCAAAGATATGGGAATAGGAATAACAGTTCTTTATTGATACATATATATCTGTATAGATATATATATATGAACAAGGGAAACAAAACACAACAACAATAACTGCGAGATCAACAGCAAGAGAGCAGAAAACTCGGTAAACAGTTCTGGTTGTGGACACCTTTCCTCTGGGGTGCAGTTCCCGTTCTGGTGCTCCCTGCCAGCTCCCGGTGAGCAGGGAGGAGAAGCGGTGATCCCAAGGAGGAGAAGTGGTGATCCCACGGAGGAGAAGCGGTGATCCCATGGAGGAGAAGCAGTGATCCCACGGAGGAGAAGC
>VZTT01021921.1:91585-103595 GCA_013400855.1 Buphagus erythrorhynchus
AGAGAACTTGTGATGAGCTGGGGTGTAGCCAAAAAGTTTTTATCAAAACAATGGAAAAAATTCAACAAAAAAAAAAAAAAAAGTGAAAAAATTCAACCCCCCAACAACTAGCTATTGTAAAGATGAACAATCTAAATCATTAAAAGCCATGAATTTACAATCATTACATTCTTTCTCCATTTCTCATTCCATTCTTTTTTTATGAACTTGAATGAAGACAGCCATTAAGCTCAGGAGGAAAATGGACCTGAATTTGCAGTAGTCTGCCTGGAATGGCTCCCAACTCCACTTAGTTCAATAGTCAGCAAGACCTTAAACGGGGCTTTTTGTAGAGTTTCCATAAATAGCTATCTCAGATGCAGAAAGGTCTGAACACTCCAAATTCATATGAAGTCAGTAAGAAGAGTGTCTATTAAGTTGCTCTCCATATTTTCCCCCTTTATCTTCTATCAGAAGAACTTCCTCTATCATTAAAAACAATCTCCAGACAAAAACTAAGGTTGTTTTTTTCCCCCGAGTTATAATAACTAAATAACTTTTTATTATTGACATAGACATTTCAAAAGACAAGAAGAATCATTATAATGTCTCCAGAGATGGTTATTGATGACAGTCTCTTGAAGCTGTAACATTGTTCTTAATTTCTTTACTCTCAGTAAAGTAATTCATCTGTTGGGGATTATTTTCTGGCAACTGTTACTAAAGCTTCTGAAAGCATAGCTAAAAGAGCATAATAGAATCTTAAGATGTCATCAGCCTAGCTGTAATATTGGATCTCAGGACAGGTTACTGATTTCAACCAGCACTTATATTGCAATCAGCAGTGGAAATAATTTGAAACTGCTGTGCCTACACAAGCAGAGTGATTCCCCCTGAGGTTAAGGGAAAGGTTCCCACTGACTTCAACAGGCTTTTGGATTAAGCTGTGAATAAAGATCTGTGCAGGGTAAATACTGGTGACAGAATCTGGGGCTCTGCCAGATAAACACAGAAAGAGATGGGGAATTTCAGAATATTTTGTTCCTGGAAGAGAGGAGATTTTCTATCCTTTGTTTTTTAGCTCTAATTATCCCCCCATCCAAAAAAAGGTCAGGAGGAAAGAAACAGGCAAAAAGACTGAATTTTTCTTTTACTCTCAAATATTCAACAGAATGTGAGTACACTTGCGAGAAATGTTTTGTTTTAAACACACTTAATAACAATGAAAACGATCAAAATATAGGAAGGCATGATCTAGTCAGTGGTGTTAGAACCCATGGACAATTCTTACAAACAAGGTTTTAGGTTAAATATCAGAGTATACACTGGAGAATTCCATTCTCCGTCAGCATCTAGTCTGTACTTGTTTGGAAGTATTCTGACGATAAGTACTGGGACATCCTCTTAGATACAATATCCAATATTATCCCTCCCTGTAATCCAACTTGGGAATATTAAGGGCCAAAGAATATCCCTTTATTGAATGTTCCATTTTAAAGAGATTATAGTAAGACAGCCTTCTAAAAGCTGATTTTGTGTGGGGACACAGAAAAAAATTTGAATTTATATTGACTAATGTTTCTCTTAATTTTCCATTGGTTTTCATATTTTTGACTGATCTAAGTGTTAATATTTTCTCAATTACACTAGATATAAAAACTGTAACAAAAAGGGGGCCAGCACCTTGAAAGCAATTTCTATACTAGACCAGTATTAAACATACTGTCTTATTTTCAAAAACATAGGAGATGTGGCATTTAGGGACATGGTCTAGTGATGGGCATGGCAGTGCTGGTTCAACAGCTGGACTTGATCTTAGAGGTCTTTTCCAACCAAAATGATTTTATGATTCTCTAGGCTGGCTATGTATTGAAATCATCATATTAGGCACTCCAAGCTCTTAAATATTGTATTCTTTAGACTGTCAGTGAATGTTTGTCTTCAATCATTTTCTGCTCAAGCCAATTTGCAGAAAAAAACAGCAAATGTGGACACTGTATTAAATTTAAATTTATTATATTAATGTGACATACTGGTTTTTAAAGAAATAACAAATAGATAATTTTTGCCAGAAAACCAGGTTTCAACAAAAATTGGTATGGGAAGCAAGTTCATACAGACTGTGAATTTTCAGTGCAGAGAAAAGCATTTGTCCTTTTCTGAGCCAGAAAGCACATTCATCTTTCCCAGTGTCAGCAAATACGTGCAATTTACACATTACTGTCTAAGCTTCTGGAAAAAAATGTGACCCTTGAGGCTTTCTTCTTCAGCAAATACAAAGTTAAGCTTCCCATTAACTTATTTCTTTATTTATGTATTTATTTATTTATTTAAAATTTGGTGAGAATAACTTAAAAGCAGATAGGAAACACAATTAAAAAATCCCTTGACTGTAACCCATTCACCACACCCCAAGCCCAGACTTAGCAGGAAAATAATTTGGTGATACAGTAGGGTTGCCTTGTCATGGCATGCCTCAAAAAATTCTCTACAATTAGATTATTAGGGGCCGAATTCAGTTCAATTTTAGTTAATAATGCAAAAGTTGTTGCAGTAAGTTGGATGCAAATTTTTGTAATCTGTTTGGGTTTATTTTAGCATGGAATAGGTATTTTTTACTTTAAATGCATAGTAAATTTGAATGCCTGAGCTTTTGGGTTTATTTTCCTTTGAGTTTCTTGGCAACTCACCAAACCTTTTCTACTTGCTTTGTATAAGAAACAGCAAGACTGTGTGCGTATTATATGTGTGTGTGTATAGGATATGTGTGAATATATTTTGGTCATAATGCACATTTTCTCTGAAGAGGAACTCTTTTGTACTAACTACTTATGCATATATATGTGTATGTGTGTATTGAGTAATAACTAATAAAAACTAATTAATCCTTTGTCTGCATAGGGACTGAAAGAAACAGAGAACTCAGATGCACACTATAAAAGTGCTGTATTCTGAAAATAATGTGGAAAGACAATCATCTTGGTGATACATGTTTGCTCAAGTAAATTATTACCTTAATAAAGGAGCTAAGAATCCACTTGTGTCTATATAGATGTAAATATATTCTAGTTTGTTTGCTCTAGCTTATGATAGAATTACTCATTTAAATTAGAGATGTAATAAAAACTAGTCTTGCACAGCCCAGTGAGTAAAATCACCAAGACAACTGTTAAGATATGGAATCCAAGAGAGAGTAACACTGTCTAACCAATCTATGTTCCTTCAGTTAATGGTTATCTCTCCTTGTATTTCAAGCTGCCTGAACCATGGGAAATGTAGCCTTTTAATCATTCTTCTCACAGCCATGAAACACTAAAATTTCAAAATTGTCTTCTGTTTGATGGATGCAGGACTCGCTCCCCACAGTGTTGATATCCAACAATGAAAGAAATGGTCTGGAAAAATTTTGATACCTATGACAGAATGGTGTTGTCTCCAACACTCCTCTTCACAAAACCTCTTCCTCCCTGTGACCCTCACTGCGCTGTGGAGATCCCAGTCCTGCAGCCTCCTTCACATCCCAATTAACAGCACTCTTCCCTGCAGTGCCTGGGGTGATGCAACCTTAAATCCTCTTTTTTTCCCCATTCTGCTTTCCTCTTTGTTGGGGCAAATGATTTCCCATACTGTCTTTTTTTTCAGACCACAGCATCTCTTTTCCTTCATACACTTTCTGTCCCAGCCTGCCTCACTGCCTCCTCAGACTCCTCGGGTAGATCTGTTAAACGTGGGAGGCAAACTGGCACAAGCCAGCAGAAGGAAAGGTAGCTGGCAGACTTTAACCAATCTATGGGCTGTTCTTAGAGAGGGCTGTATTAATCTGGTTTATTAAACCCACATAGACAACCCTTCATTCTGGCTCTGAAACCTGTGGGGTAAACTAATTCACACCAATGCAAGGGAGCACTCAGTGCCCATGCTCAAACATTTAAGATCAGTAGCTGCTAGGGGAAGGAGGAACAGAGGAAGAAATAGAAGGGGACATTGCCTGGGACATGGCTGGAGATACACTCTAGGGAGGAGGTGATCCAACTATGAAGGAGTTATGGCTTTGAAGGATTTTAGCTATGGACAACCTGTGTCAGAGCAGGGACATCTCAGAGGGAATCACACTGAGGCAGAGGACAGCAAGTGCAGTAGAGGAGAAAGAGTAAACAAGGAATGTCAGAAAGTAACCATTATTCACCAATGCCAATTTCATGCAGTGCCTTGTTGTAGAGTCTGGGATAGTATCAGGTGGTGAAAATGAGGAAAGTTGAAACCAGAAAGAGTAGAGAAATGATATTTGACTGGAGGTGAACCTAGGAAAGGGCAAGGAAAATCAATTGTTAAATCAATTATTAGAAACCTATGTTAACAAGCAATAAAAAAACATATTTAAAGAGCATGTAGTTCCAGCCCGTTGCCATGGGCAGGAACACCTTTCACTAGATCAAGTTGCTCAAAACCCCATCTAGCCGGACCTTGAACACTTACAGGGATGGGACATCCACAACTTCTCTGGGCAACTTGGTTTGGTGCCTCACCATTCTCACAGTAAAAAATTTCTTCCAAATATCTAACCTAAATCTGCCTGCTTTCAGTTTAAAGCCATCATCCCTTGTCCCATGCTCTTGTAAAACTCTCTCTAGCTGTTTTGTAGCACCCTTTAGGTATTTGAAGGTTGCTGTAATGTCTCCTCAGAGCCTTCTCCAGGCAGAACAGTCTCAACTCTTCTCAGCATGTGTTCATAGCAGAGGCACTCCAGCTCCTTGACTATCTTCATTTTCTCCTCTGGACTTGTGCCAACAGCTCCATGTCCTCCTTATGTTGAGGGCCCCAGAGCTGGATGCAGCACTGCAGGTGAGGCCTCACCAGAGCAGAACAGAGGGGCAGAATCCCCTCCCTCACCCTGCTGGCCACGCTGCTTTGGATGCAGCCCAGGACACAACTGGTTTTCTGGGCTGCAAGTGCACATTGCCAGGTCACATTGAGATTCTCATCCACCAACAAAGCCCTTCTCAGACCAGCTCCCAATTTGGCACTCTTTTGTCTGTGACAGCTTTGGAGTCCCCTTGTTTTATTTATAAGCCACTGTAAACATTTTCTTCCATCTTAGGCTTCTACTTCTCTTATGCAAGAATGCTTGTCCCTATTTCAAAATAAGCCCAAGCATTTTTCAAAAAGTTTCAGGTACAATTGTGACCTTAACTAAATTTACTAAATAGAAATTCCAGCAGTGGAAAAATCACAGCTGATTTTGTTACCTGTGTGCATACCACTGATAAACATGTTGAATTTCACATACTAAGAAAACACAAGCAAAATCCATGCTAACTGAGGCTTATTTTCATGAAAAGCCAGTTACATTTATATGTACATATCTATAAGCATCTAAACCCAAATTCCTATTATGCAACTGGCATTATCATGTTTATTGGCCATTTTTCAAAATAAATGAGAAGCATTTTTATCCAGTATGGCACTTTAAATAGAAGATGGTGAAATGTGAAGTGAATAATTAAATTCAGTACTAAAGAACTTGACATATAACTCTTGACATACCCTGTTATGAGCTTTAAGATAGGAAAATGCAATTTCCTGGTGCAAATGCTTATTGTAGGCTTAATCTAATCAGAATGATCATAAACCAATGATTCACAAGTTCTGTGTATACACCCTTATTATGATATTGTTCTTAGTTACAGAGTTTATTGTTCTTAGAGTCGCATAGTTCCTTTTACTTCAGGAGAAACTATTCTAAAGTAGTTGATAGTCTATGGTTTGCCAGTATTTCTTCAGAAGATCCTTTCAGTAGCCATGGGCAGTTTATGTTGTCTGTAAAGAAATAAAATGAACAGACTTCCCTCAAAAGGCCACCAAATGACTGAAGGAAAACCTTGTAATGGCTGTCATGAAAATTTATAATATTTGTTAGTTTGTCATCCACATCTACTCTTTTCTTTAAAGAATTACCAAAAAAGAGAATAGACCACAACTTAATTCAATTGCAGCAAGCAAAGGATGGAAACAGACCCCACACAATTGCTGTAATTCCTTTCTCTCTTAAGAACGATACTGGCGTCTAAACAAAGAAAATTTGAGGAGGAGAAGGAATCTGGCTTTCATTTTTGGAAAGTATAACAGTAAGCCAACAATATGTCTATGGAGACAATAACATATCCAACTCCACAATGGCTTTGGCAGTCATCCTTTGGTCTCAGTTTCCTATTACACAGTTTCAAAATTCAAGGTACAAATGCACCCTTCCCCTCTCCCCTCCTAAACAGTGAATGAAGTCCTAGCCTTCAGGGACACTCTTCCCTAAAAGAAGTTATGCATTATTAAGACTGGGCTCTTCTGGCTTCTTTCCCCTCACTGCTCCTGGGAATCTGAATGGTTTTCTGAGCTGTTCTGTCACAATGTCACTTGTTTTCATGTTAGCACAGCACCAGCTCACTTAGATGCCAAGTGGGTTTTCATCCTATCCTTCGTGGAATTATATCCACCTTCCCGACTAGAGTCTGCTGCTGCTATGATGTGAGGCAGGAGTTGTAATAGGGCTTAACTCTTCATCTTACCTCTCTTTCTGATACTGAATCTCACTTCCTCCTTCAGTTGGAATGTATATTGCTTAATCTTTCTCTCCATACCAAGTGCCTTTGAAACATGTTGGTTGTAGGATTTTCCTGCCACAGTCCTGCCACATTTATTGAAAGCTGCATAGGACATAGCTGTTGGATTCCATGATGGGATGTCAAGACAGCCCAAACTTTTGTGGCAGATCTGGGAGTGAGCATACTGAACATCCCAATAAGACCTTCTACCTGTGGTGGCATTTGCAAACACAGTCTACAACCTGATGACTCCAAAGATAGGTTGTTGGATCTTGTAGATAAATTAGAAAAAGAATAAAGCATTTGAAAATTCTTTGCCCTTGCTAATATTGCTTGCTTTGAGCAATGGTGTAATCTTCAATTTATTCCTCCAGGTTTTCAGGGCTGAGTCAGCCTGGACAAGATAAGAAGTTAAGATGCTCCCTTTTCTGCCTTCCAGCCATAGCCCCCTCAAGAAACCCCATGGCACAAAGCATTCTTCGGAAATCAGAGCATCTTTCTTTTATGATAAAAAATTCAGATTTTTTTTTTTTTTTATTTTCAGTATCTGAAAGCATTAATGGACACTGTCTTTGCTCTCCACAGGTCTTTCCAAGGGTAATGGGATGGCAGGCATGTGTATACAATCTTCCACTTTGTGGCTTAAGAAATTAGAGCTATCTTTTTTTGAATGAATGTCTGTATTACCCTTCCTTCTAGGCTAAACTATTGGTATTGTCTTTTTCCTGAGATTAATTTTCCTGACTGTTGCTCCAGTCTAGGGGACTTGCAGAAGAGCTTCTAAAACTTTTGGGCTTCCTTCCAAAGTATTTTTTACTTTGTCAGATGACAAATTAGCACATGGGAACAGAAAATTTACTTGACTTTATCCTGTCACTGTAAGAACGTACGTTTCTGTTTTCTCTGTTGTGTGCCAAGACTCTGCCTTCTGTTTGGATGTATTTATTAGCAGGACCCAAAGTTTACAACACAACCTTCCCCTTAGTATGAGCAACAGAATGCATCTGAGTGTGGTATGGATGAGCATTTCTACCTTGTCTTTTACCAGCCATATCAGCAAGAACTCTCCCTCCAACTTTAATTGGAAAGATATAATAATATGGAGGAGAAATATCTCAGGTTTCCATTATGCAAAGTGGCAGCTTGTTAATAGTCAGGTTTCTAGCTGAAGAACGGTGGAACCAACATGCAAACACTTAGAGACCACATTTTCCCACTGAGCAGACGTACATCTAATAAAATGTGAGACATATAGCAAGGATGAGATAGGAAGGTTTGTCTTTGAGGCGTTTTTGAGGACTATAAACTTGTAACACAAAGTTAGTGTTAGTTAGTTTTCTCTACAATAAATGTAAATACTCTGAAATTGAAAGACAGGGTGAGACTATGAATAAAGCGAATTGTTTTTTTGATAGATACTTCCAGACTGTTTTCTCTCTGCTGTGTTGTATTTCCAGCAGATTTCTGGTAAGTTAAAGTCCTCAACTACCCCTCTGTTCATAAAATAAATTAAAAAAATGCCAATACATCACTGTTCAGAATTAGAATTCAAGGTTTTAATTCTCCCCTAAAATGGCCCTGTGTGATGGGCCATTTTTTTTTACCAACATTACAGAGCTATGTGAAAAAATTTATAAAGTGCATTTCATTACTCAAGAACCAAGCTCTTAAAGGTGACAGTATTTCACTTTGCAATAGATTCAAATATATTTGTCAAATATAAATTTGCGAGTACCTACCATTTTCTGTCCACGTTTGGAGCCTTCCTTGACTTTCTTCCTCTTATGGCTCCAAGTCAATCCTTCTGGCTTTTGTGTTCCTTTCCCTGTTGCACATGAGAATTTTTCCACTCTTGGGAATGCCTGGTGCAGTCTATCTCATAGATGCATGTATTTCTTGGCTTCCATTAGAACTATAATTTATGGATGACAGAGCAATATTTAATTTATGTTATTGATTTCATTGCACTCCACTGGACACATAGGATTCATGTGCACATATTGGTTTTCATTTAGTTCTTTGTTTTATTGTAAAAGACATTTATTTTGGCTAGATGCAACTATCAATCTGTACCAGTTCATTTCTTTGGCAGCTGCAAATTAAAAATACTACACAGTATTATTCATTAGGATCTGATGGGGAAAAAAAAGAGAGAAATTAAATATAAGGATAATTTCAGCGGTAAAGAATACTCAAAAGGAGAAAAAAAAAGAGATTGTTGCATGTTGTCAACTGAGACAACAGGTGAATCATACCCTAGCATTCACCTGCTAATGCTGAAATAATGGACATCCAGCTGGAGGGAAGGCTCCCTCCAGATGCTAGTAAAAAAGCCTATTGATGCTCCTAAAAGGTATTGTATTGATGTAACTGCTTACATAGTTTTGTCAAAACCAGAAATCATACAGATACGACACGAACACGTCACTGAATGCCATTACCAAATAATATCTCAACTACACAAATCAGGTACTGAATTACTGGACTTGATGTAGCAACTAGTCAATAAAATCCAGAGCCAGGACAACAGATACACTGTTCCTCCCAATATTAAACTGTATCTAAAGCGAGGATACTTGAAACAGAAGGCTGTGCTGTTGTCCCTCATTAACAAGGCTATGATTGTTACAGCCCTCAGCACCAAGATTTAATTGAACAAATACAAACAGGCAGTCCCACGATAGGAAGAGACTTAAGGAGCAGCATAGAGGCAGTTTTAAGGAAGGACTTGTTTTTCTCGCCTAATTTACTATTTCCAGTTATTGTTTACAAATCTTTCATGTCAGAGCACTGCTGTTAATGAAAGTATTTGTGTTTACTGCTTTTTACAGTTTCCTCGGAAACTAACATGTTATTTATCTTCTCTAAAACTACTAACTATAATACTAATATGCTGGTTATAAAGAGATGGCTGCAGTCCAGAAAAAGCCAGTTTAAACTCAAGTTTAATTCAAAGGAGAGCAAATTAAGCCTAACAGTGCAACTAAGAGAATCAGGCTACACTGGAAAGTAAAGCATATCTTTAAACAGCTGAGAACTCTAACACCTAGTAGAAATATGGGCAGACTGATTTGTTTGTTTGGTTTGGTTTGTTGGGGTTTTTATTTTGGTAAAATCTTCTATCTTCCCCATTTCTTCAGGTAACAGTCAAATTATTATCCAAATTATTATTAATCAAAATCCATCTTTTCTCACTTAAAAAAAGAAAATGAAAATCTTTTGCACTAGAATTAATTGCATTCTATGCCTAACAGTTATTCAGGCACGTCTTGCAGACTGGATACAGCTTCAGCAAAATTTCCAGATTCAGACTTCATTGCTGATGGCACACATATTACCTGGAACTGAAGGTAAGAAATGTAATTTCAGAAATTTCACCTTTCTGGGATAAAGCTAGCCGTGACAGATGAATGTTTCTACCTCTATACAGAGATGCAAACTAGAAAACAGTGAGGAAAATATAGTGCAGCTTGTAATGGGAATACATTGTGTGAAATTTGCTACATTGGCTCACTTGGCTTCAGTGAATCTTCGTGGGATTTTGGCTGCATTGTGTTTGAAAATAGTGTTTGCATTTAGTCTTAGTGTAGCTATACAATAAGGAAATTACATTTATTATAATTATTGGTTTAGCACAATTTCCACATCAGTATTGAAATACAAAAGCTCATAAATTCTCTTATTCCTTCAAGACACAGTTATTTTAAAAGAAACTTACCTGAAGTGCAGGAAATTCACAGCAAAATTTTACTTTTAAAATACCTTAATATAAAAAATCCCACTTGTTGCATTTCTGTTAGAGAGATCTACTACGGAAGTGTAGCTGATACTGAATACTTCTCTACATATGATTTGTTAGAAATGTTTTTGCACACACTCTTTGAAAAACAGGAAACATTTGGGCAGCTAAATTGGATTTGGTATGGCTCCAAAGGTGCTTCAGTGCACATTAGTTTCAAAATTTAACAATTATTGTATAGTAGTAAAAACGCCATTTTGATCTGAAGGGGAAAAACTAGAACGTGATCAGTGACTAAAGTTTCTTTGCTAGTACGAAATGCAGATTTAATGTAAAAGAAATAATATTCCTAAAATAAGCTTTTCTTCAGAAAAGGGCATCACCAAAATGCTTAAATTGACAGACAAAGGAGTAATTGAGAACACTTCACTGTTACTTCATTGTTCAGAGAAACATGTCTAATTTAATGATTTAAGCATAATCCGACTACCTAAACAGTAACATGCAGATACCAATATTTTAATAAAGCCTGGTCCAGGAAGCACCATGAATGACTTGCTGTAACCACTTGCAGTACTGCAGGCAGTGAGGCACCCCAACACAGGCTTCTGTTGCTATACAAGCACTCATAAGCCCAGGCCAGGAGGGATGACCAGCCCTGCTGAAAACCAAGCTGCCACAGTATTGTGTTAGAAGTATTAAGGTAATCTAGACCAACTTGCTGCAATAATGCCCCTCACTTGAAGCTAAACAGCCTTCAAAAATACGCCCTTGCTTTGCGCATGGGAACAAAGCTCTCTTTTGGCTTTATCAGTCGGTCTAAATATTTGGGATTTCAACAGCATGGGGAGTGGGAAAATGATATTTACACTACCCACCTTTAAGCACTTAACATACTTCCTTCCCCCTCCTTGTCTCCAGTGTCTGCCAGGTTTACATTTGCCACAGCTATAGCACCTCTGTCTCCTCTGGGAACAGAACACCAGAAACAGCGTATCGCCTCTAGCTTTGTGATAAGTGGCAAGGAAACAGGATGTAAATTCACATGACAAGTACTCACTTAATAATTTTTCATAAATGATACTGCTATTATATTTGACACTAAACAGGGAAAATATGTGTACAAACAGAGCCATTAATCTATTTCAAGTTATCTGTAGAGAAATACTTTAAGGATCAGGTTCTCATTTACTTAATAGATTTTTATTCTCCACATGCTTGTGCAAGATTATGGTGTAAGATGACAACATCAACAGTTCTGGTGAAACAACTGAAGAGGGATATCAGAGAATACCATTATGTAAGAAATTTATCTACAGAAAGTTATCAGTGCCACCAAAACTATTACTGAGATAAGGAATGTTAATATCAAACCAGGAGGCTACCTTTGGAACAGTTTGATCAGTAATTATGAACCCACCAGAGTTTACAAATACATTTCTTTCCCTAAATTCTACACACTTACAACTCCAGTTCTCATAGATCACACATAGCTGAGGCTTCCTCACTTTATCCTAAGAACTGTAAGGGTACATGAGAGTTGGTCCCCAGAACAACCTGGGCAGACTGGTAATTTAAACTGAACCAGAATCTGCCTGGTATTTTGCAAATAGAGAAGCTTTAATAGTACATACCAGGGAAATGCAAATGTTTTGCTTCTCTGTGGGCATTTTAGAACAGATTATGATGATTCTAA
>VZTT01021923.1:0-43365 GCA_013400855.1 Buphagus erythrorhynchus
TCTGTGTGTGTGTTTGTGTGTGTACGCCTCGAACAAGCCAGAAGCACCAGAAGTAAAAAAAGACCCATTAACAAACCACATTTTTCAACATCCACCAGCATCCCTGGATTTCTCATCCGTGCGCTTCTCTTCCCGCTTGCTTTAAGTTCTCGAGGGGAAAGAGGAAACCAAGGAAAAAACACACGGGGCCAGCTCTAATCCAGCATGCACCTCAGTCTCCATGAAAGTGTTCTTGGGACGACAGCAGTATTTCCCTTGGCTGGGATGCCCAGCCTCCTGGCTCCTCTCGAGCTGCAGAGCTGTAGACATTCCGCTGAGTAGTTTGCGACCCTGCCTGCCAGGAAAACCCAATGTCTCCGTGGAGAAATCTCAGCGGAGGAGTTTGATACTCAGCCGGGGGATGGAAAAGAAGGGAGTTTGTGCCTCCCTGAGACTAATCCCTTCCCTTAAAATAAATTAAAAAAAAAAAAAAAAAGGTTAAAGCAAAAGGGAAAAAAGAGAAAACTGATCATATTTGTGCAGACACGGGCCCAGACATGCCAGTAGTGTTGGTGTGGGGTGTATTGCTTTGTGGCAGTCATGGGGACTCGGGCCAAGTGTCTGTTTAGGTCAGTGGGAGTCTATCAGCTTTGGATCAGGCCTATGTTTGGATCTGGAGCTGAACTTCCAAAAGTCTGGGCACGCTTGCATCTTCTGGTCAGGGGGAGCTTGGTTTGGCCTGGTTTTGAGATAGGAACCAGCTGCAAATGTGGGCCTCCAAACATGTTCTAGGAAAGAGGTTATAAAAGAGCTCCTTCTTGCTCAATACATTTATCCCCCATGGGCCAGATTCTGACATCTTCATTAACACTGAGCAGAACCCCACTCCAAGAGCAGTTATATTGACTTGAATGGAGTTATTCAAGGAGTCAGCAAGTGCCTCATGTCAGCAAGGGCAGCACCACCTAAGGCTCACAGCTGCTTGCTCCATTGACATCAATGAGTTTTTTCTCCTATTTGCACACTGCTGCAGACAAAGCACGTCGGGTTCCCTTCCTCCTGGCACCTCTCCAGCAAAATGCTGATTGCAGATTCTTCCTCAGTGCTAGTGTGATAAGAAGCAAAAAGTGCAGGAGCTCAGCTTACAGCTCCAGCATCTACAAAAATCCTCCTGTGATAAAAGGAAGCTGTGATGAGAAGGTCAGGGTTCCTTCCTGAGCATTGCTCTAAACACCTTTTGTCTGCTTTTCCTTCTAGCTTTGAACTGGCCACTTAAGCTACTGGGCAGCTGAATGAATCCCACATTTAAATTTAGACAAGCAGGTGTACCTGATTCACACAACTTGGAAGCTCTGCTCCTAACTCATATTCAGTCTTTTGAAAATCTCACTCACAACACCCAACACCTGCTCATTTCATTCCTTCCCTTCCAGCACAGTGACCAGCTCAGAAATCCGTATTTTCCTTACTGAAAAGGAAAGGAAGAAACTTCACCCTTACAATAGTTGGGTTTCCTCATCATTGGCAGCAGCATGATTTTTAACTCATTCTGTATAAAAATCCTTCTTTCCTGCCATTTTATCTCAGATTTATCCTACACAGTGCTCTCAGCAGGTATCCAAGAGTCTGCTGCTTTTCCAGCAGGCACTTCAGGACTTTATGTGGGCAGTAAATTCACTGAATCTCTGATCTCCCTCAGAAAACTCATCTGACATCATAACAAGAGTAAGTGTCAAGAAAGACCTTCTGGGAGACTTTAAGAAGAGGACAACCACCCTTCTTTTGGGTTCTACTCTGTATGGGCTGAGGAGCAGAGTTGCCAGTCCATGCAAACAGTTGCTAGTCCATGGGTTTACATGGTCTAAAAGGGAACAGCTGAGTCCTGGAAAACTGCTGGCAGCAAAACTGGAATTATTGGTCATTTATAGGTTGGGAGGGAACATAGTGGCAGGACAGGGAAGTTGGTGGAATAGTTTGCATACATTTCACACTCAAGAATGAATTTTATAGGAGCAAAATGCCTTCAGGGGATGGGTCCTGCTTAAGACTTGAGACCTGTGCCCACTTTAGGGGATAGAGAGGAATGGGATTCTGCTGTTAAGTCTTGGCCTGATGCTCCCAGAGCCCAAAGGCTTTGCAATGCAAGTTGTGAGCAAGATGGAGACTGATATATGTAAGCACAGGGAGTACTGGAGCACTTTGTGGAGAGGGTGAGCAGGTTAAGCTGTTTTGTAAGATACAGCTAATGAAAGACCATTGTTGCCCCGAGGAGACTGTATTATTTATGCATTACAATTGCAGCCACAAAGGCATAAACAAAGCAACTTGCACAAAACCAGACAAAGGAGGTTGCTGCAGAGTCAGCAGTTCCAACTCAGGTTTCCTGTGTCCCAAACTAGGACTTTAATCATCTCCCTTCTCTGTGAGGCATGAGTATCAGAGAACACAGTGAGTCTCCACATTTTTCTAGCCCAAGACAGCTTATGTCCATTGTTGGGACTAGCCCCCTAGGAGGAATTGCTTCTATTCAGTTTGTGTGTGTCACAGCCAGATAATGCACTGGGTGGTATTTCCCTCTCTTCCCCCAATCTTTCTCTTTTATGACCACATGACTTCACCCCCTCATGTGAGTGACAGTACCCATTAGACTAGACTCTGATGCAAAACAGCTGTGTGCAGAGAAGGGGAGGAAGGGAGTGGGGAACAGCAATTTAGAAAACAATTAAGAACATCAATTCCAATTCATTTGCTTGGCCAGGATAAGTAATTTCTAAGAGGTAACTTGATCTGTAGCGACGGAGATTAAAGGCGCACTCCATTATCTCTAGTTTACAGTCTGGAAGAATTTGTTTTAACTGGTTACTAAGGAGGCTGCATGGAAAAAAAAATGAAAAAAAAAAGCAAGAACCTTTGCCTAAAAATGTCTAAAAATTCCTCCTGATTTCTTTTAAAGAGCTCACACGGATTTATTAACTCTGGAAGTATGGTTGCTTTGCGTGGAAAGAGGAACGGCTCAGCTTTTGGAGACAGAATCCCTGCCTGCAAGAGCTTGCAGGTATCAAAACCAATTATGCCAGTTTTAAACAGCAGTTAAGATTTTGGTGTTGAGATAGACCAGAAACATGAGCCATGGGGTACAGAAGCAGATGCAGCATTCTGCAGAGGAAGCAGAAGATCTGGAGGAGAACACAGCGAGCTGAGCATCAGGCAGCCTGGCTCTGACACTGCTGCACTCTCTGTTGTGAAAGGTGATTCCCTGCACTGCCTTACCACCTGAAAAAGAGGTAATTAGCTGTGAAAAAAACAGGGCTGAAATATCTGAACACCTCTCAGATGTGCTGTGAGACTCCACCATTAAATACCTTGATGTCCCTTTGAACACTGGGGCTGATCTTGCCAAAGCAAGGGCTTGTGACCCAAGAGCACAAAGTGTTCTGTATCCAGTCTTGTGTATGGGATGGCACAAAAAGGGGTTGTGTGATGGGAGAGCAACTGATTCTCTGCCATGGAAACTCCACACTCTGGAGCTCTCCCTTTCCACCCTCCTCAGCCCTCAGCACTTTTCCACAACCCTGTGTCTGGTTTTGCCCAGACTCCTGTGGACCTTGAGCCTTCACTCTTGTTTTGCAAAATGCAGCACTGTAAAGAAACCAAGATGCCTTGCATTGCAATTCCAGACCATCAAAATGCTGCTCAGACCATTGGAGTTACCTTTTGGAAAGCCTTGGTACTGGTGCTGGGTATTTCTTCCAGGAACCCAGAAATGACAACCCTTGTGCTTGCAGGAACATAGAGGCCATAATGTGTCTCTGGATCTGATGTGAGGAGCTCATGGCTGGGGTAAAAGCACAGGTGGAAAATACCAACAGTGAGCTGGCTCAAAGTTCAGAGCTAGCCTTGGATCTGCATTTTCCTGGCTGGATGCAGCCTTCTACCTCTCCTTTGTTTGTCTTAGGGACAAATGGCACTGCTGGCATCATGAGAGGGCCAGCCTGCACTTTATACAGCTGCATCCCTGTTAGCTACCTAAGGCTCTGGAGTGATGTAACCACCTCAGTGCAAATGGGAGCTGAAGAATGTGATGTGACAAATTTTCCCGGACCACCAAATAAATTAAAAAGCAGACTCCCAGCCCAGAAAGGTTACCCTCCCAAATAAACATGTCCCAGCCTCCCTGCCTCACACACACTCACCTTCTTCCACCCCAGGAAGCTGAGCTGCTCACAGACTCCATTACAGACCCAGAATGAACAGGTTCTTCCAGCCACTCGCCATCTCCCCACTGTAATTGCTTTGGTATGGGCATCTGAGAACAAGACACAACTGTATATACAAGAAATATTCCCTCTGCATAAACTTCTCAGTAGACTTACTTTTGTCTTGTTGCCAGGAAATGTATTTGGAGCCTCTTGCTAACCTCACATTTCTTTGATTAGAGGGGCATGGCCAGTTTTTCCAATAGTTACAGGGGGAAAAAGGAATGAGAAACTAGAAATCCCTCTTGAAGCACATCAGCTTTGCAACAGAACACGAGAACACCCCATTCCACCACCCTTCTTGTGACAGCTGTACTTCTAAAGGAAAATTTAAATTTAAAGGAAAGGAATGAGGGGAACCCATCTCACAAAGTTGCTTCTCCAGAACAGGGAATGTCACTGTAGGTGAGCTTAGATCCTGAGATCATTTATGCAGCACAATGCAGTGAGCTCCAGGCTGAAAGAGGAGCCACTCCACAACCAACAGGAACAAGTGATGGGGGGAATCAGCAAATGGTCAAAACTGGTTGGGGGGGTGGGGCAGGAATATCAGAAAGTAAAAATTTATCCAGCCAAATTGAAGTGTGGCCAGGAAACGTGAGTTAACACCTTCCATCTGCCAAACACAGAACACTGCTAGGTCTGTGTGACAGTGAATAGCCAGTTTGGCCTCACAAACTGCTTAAAAACCTGCATGGTGGGAGATGCACATTCTGTGCCCAGTTCAGGTCAGAATTACTTTGAAGCATGAGACAGGCACTTGGCTTCCCTCGGTCCCAGCTCTGTGTGCACAGCTCCTGGGTGAGGACTGGCCTCCCTCCTGAGGCTCAGCAGCAGTTTGTTCAGTGCCTGGCTCTCTTAAGAGGCAAGGTGACCAAGTCAGTGCAAAGCACTCTATTTTTGTCCTGCAGAAGTCATCCTCCTCAGAGTCACACTCATTAAGACAGCAGCCATAGTAACCCACACTCCTTTGATGGAAGTGGGGAGATGGCCAGAGGGAGGATTAGCTGATGGATGTCTTGAGCTGCAAGGGTGTCTCAGATGGATTTGTGCAGGATTTTCACCTCAGCTGTCCTGGCTGGAGCTCCTGTCCTACCATACCAAGACCCTCTCCTTGCAGTGCAAGGCTGTGGCCAAGGGCTGGTCCTGTGCTCTCATTTCAGCTCCTTTGGGAATGAAACCTGTGTAGTGTGTCCATGAAAACCCAGCCCTAGCCTGTGAAAAATGTACCTGTGGTACACAGAAGGAAGGAGCAGCTTTGTTTGGAGGCAGGATTGATTCAGGAGGGATCCCAAACTTGGCTGCTCAGTGATCTGATGCTCTGGGCCATCATTTTCCCTTCCACAATAGAGATTCCTTTTGCTTCTCTCTGCACTGCACCTTTGAGACCTATGTATGAAATCACTGTAAGCTACTTTGTGCTTTTAGGCCTAGCCTTAAGTAAAGACATTTAGAAGGCACAGTTCCAAAACATATTCCTAGACTATGTGATAGACAGGAGGTTTCTCACTATTCAACAGGTAAAAGGAGTAGCACAGTCCTGTTTTCCACATTTGTGACACTGCCTCTTCCTCCACTTTGTCTTGATCTTTGTTTTCTGCCACTGTGCTTTTATGGATACATCAGGCTACTTGTGTGCACTCAGAGTTATGGGACAGAAAGGAAGGACAGTCTAAAAAGGCCAGCTGGATCCACTTCTGTTACATGAGAATTTTCATTTTGAAAGAACAGTTTTCTAACCTTCACCGTGGAATTAAGCCTTGAAGGGTGTTAACTACAAACACAAGACAATCATTTTTTAAAATGTCATTATGTGAAAGCCATTATTACTATAGGGTGTGCAAGAGCTAGGGTTAGGGTCCTTTCCCACCACCATATTTGCAATTCACACGTGGCATGAGGCCACTTTTTCTTTCTGACTCCTAATGCCAGGGGATAGATGCTGTTCTGTTCACTTTATTCCTCTGACTGCCAGGCAAGGTGCAAAGCAGGAGGGGAGTGAGATACTCTCTGTGCTGTGTGCTGCCAGCTGCCCCAGAGCTTCTTTATTCCACAGGACTGCAAACCCACCCACGGGTGGGTATATCCTTCTTTTGTCACAGTGGAGCAGGGTGTAAGACTGCTTGTAATGTTATTATTAAGAGGTTCCCTTGGGTTGTTTTTAGCAGAAATGCGAGTTGCTTGTTTTCCAGCAGAAGATCAGTTACAAAAACAACACCAAACCAAAAGGGTTTTTTAAGAGCAGGGGCTCTGTTTACCATGCTAATTTCAGGGAAAGTTATTTGGGAGGAGGGAGGAAGTAGTTAAATCCTTGTTTACCATATTGGAAACTCAAATCCCCTTGGTTTACACAAATAAGAGAGAAAATGGCTCAGTGGCATGGCTCAGTCACATGGCTGTCCTAAGGAGGGCTGGGTTTGCTCCCTGCCCTAACTCATACAGATTTCTGAGGCCCCTCTTCCCTCAAGATGAGATTCAACCCATCTTGCATTTGATCCCAGCTGAAGACCAAACCACCCATCAGCAGGGAAAGTCAGAATATTCCTAATGTCAGATTTGTCCAATAGCACAGGATGCACTGAAGAGTCTTGCAGAGGAGCTGGCCTTGCTTCCCTGACTGTTAGGCAGCTGTAACACCCCATTGGACTAAACAGCTGAATTAGCACAAGAAGAATGTACTCTGCTTTTTGGGCTCCCCACACATGCAATGAAGCCACTTAGTCCTTCCCTACCTGACAGTGGGGTGGAAAAGATCCTAATCATTACAACCTGCTCTAATGCTGAAATGCTAAAAGCCATAGAAGCCTGACTGTAAGGGGATCTATCTACCTGAGAAAGCAGTGGTGCAAAGTTCCAAAGGTTCCTAAATCCTTTCTGTTTGGTACATGCACCTGTCCTGGCTGTTGTCCAGCTGATTTGGATCTCCTTGGTGCTCCATGCCATCTTTTGTGAGGTGGTATTTCTCTCCTTGCTGTAGATTGCAGTCTGTTGGGGGAGGCAGGATGAAGCTGCCTGTGCTGAAAGAGCCCAGAAAAAGAGGAAATGAGCTCCTGATCCCACCTATGTTAGGGCCAAGGCCAGGTTTGCTCTGCCTATGGAAAGCAGAATTGCTTCATGTTGCAAACTGGAGGTGTTGTCAGACATCAGCTCGAGAGAACAGAGCAACAGGGGCTGAACCCTACCTGGGCAGTGAAATGATTTGGTGTAGGGTGAGAAAGCTCTTGTTGCTCAGGGTCCCTCTGCCTGGCATGCAGACATTTAGGGGTGAAATCAGGCAGGGAGCATGGCAGAAAGCAGAGGGACTCTACAGACACCCTCCAACAGGAGCCTTCTTGCCCTTGGTGAGTGGTCAGGGCTGCCTCAAATCAAGGCAAATATGGTTCCTCTGGGAACTCTAATGTTTTACTGGATCACTTAGCTTCCCTTGATGAGTGCTGCTTCAGAGACTCAGTTGCCTGGATCCCAGTGGGGATTTTGTTGATGGGGGTTTATTGACTTCTTGTTACCTTGAAGTTCCTGCAGTGGCAGGAGTAAGAGGTAACTCCTGGAGTCTGTTTATTTTACAGGTTGGATTTTTAAGAGTTTGCCAATGGTACCCCAATTTTAGGGGAAGTCACGTGTTTATTTAGCAGTGCACTCACATACTGATCCATAAATAAAACTAGAGTGTTATTTAATAAGACCCAGCAGACGGTCAGCCCTGGTTCATTGGTAAACTGATCAATCCAGAGTGCAAAAAGCACCTCTCAGGAAACTCATGGTATCTGTCTGAGAGAGGTACCAGCCAAATAACAGAGTGATTTGCACTCCAGCGAATTTTCAGGAGTTTCTGTGCCCATACCTTCTGACAGGAAAATGCCAGAAGGTCCAAGATGGATTAATTTCCAACAACCTTTACTTCAAACCTCTGGAGAGACTTTCAGAGCTGTAAGATTTTTACAGCCAGGGCTGCAGATCCAAGTTTGCATCTGTGGGAGAAAGAACAGACTTAAGTGCACTGAAGTCTCACAGTGGGGCCCATGCATTTCCATCCACTGGAGCTGAAATTCACCCCACCTCAAAATTCACCCACACCAAAGAATTACTCATCTGGACCTAAGACAGTGCCCTAGGCTTCTTCTACAGTTGTGTGTATGGGATAACCTTGGGATAACCATCACAGGAGGGAAGCAGCTTTCTGGGAGGAGCTGACCTCTCCCCAGTGACAATTTTGGGAAGCCTTAGCCCCAGATGAGATTCTCTTGGATGTCCAAATCAGGTGAGAAGCACCTGGTGTGCTCTGTGAGCATGTGCAGCCATGGAGAAGGCAGCCACAAGGTGTGTCCCACATTACAAAATCCTCACATGACCGAGAGGCTTAAGACACAAGCAGCATTAGTTCCAAGAGGCTGGGACAGATCTGAGTGGGTTTTACCAGTGAGACATGTCAGATGTCACCCAGGGGATTTGTCATGGAGTGCTGGGATGGGGCCAGCTTGAGCAGATGACATCCAGTGCTGATCCAGCAGCAGTTCCCTTGGCAGACAGGGAATTTGTGTGGCTGGGGATCCAGATCACACAGCAGTCCCTGTTCCACTGCAGCAGATGCCTCGTGAGAAGCTGGCAAGAAACACTTATTGCCAGGAGCACAGGTCACCTTGGCCAGTACAAACTGCATATATCCTACACAGAGGTGTGTGCACAGGTGAAACTCTTACCAAGTTTCCTCTGGAAACTACTGAGTACCCAAGGAAAGATTTGGAACCTAGATCTCTGATTTTTGACTTGATGAGGGAGAGGGGAACAGTCAGGCACAATGCACCTACAAATCAGTGCAGGTCACTGTGAAGAGGCACAGCTAAATGGAGATGCCTCTAAAAACCTCAGTCTCAGGAACCTGAAGACACCACAACAGGTTGAAATGCCTGTAAATTCAACATTTCTTTGAAGAGAGATACAGGGAAGAGAGACTTTTCACCAATTTTGTGTTTTTATTTTTGCTGCAGGCATACACTGGGTTGCTGTTTCCACTCTTTGAAAGGAACAGAAGCTGTCAATATTCCTGAGCATCATGTTCAGCCTGAGCCCTCTCTTTGGAGAACATTCCAGGTTGGGTTAAGCAGGCTGACCACAACTGTGCTGTTTCAATCTGTTCCAAGCACAGTTTATGTCTGCATAAAACAAAACATTCTGTAGTTCCTCTGGTGGCCTGGTTTGTAGAGCTCACTCACAGCTACGACTTAGGTAAAGCTGAATGCTGCCCAGATCACCCTTCTGTGCCTCAGTTTACACAATAAACCCCATTCTTCATGGCCTAGGGGTGTATGGTGTCATACAAATATTGTTATTTATGGTGATGAGAACGTGAGCTTTGTTTGGTACAGTGGGCTGGGGGTGCCTACTTGCCATCAAAAGACACAAAAAGGAATTAATCTGAGTGTTTGAAATGTATCATGTTGCTATTGCTCTCAGACAAACAGAATTACCTCCTCTTAAAATCAAAGACAATCTGTTTTACTTCAGTGAGATGTGGTGATGTCCACAGAAAACAAATAATTTTTGGCAAGTGGAAGAAGGATTTTCTTTGGCAAGTTGGAAGAAGCATCAAAGGAAGAGAAGGATGGGATGCAGCACAATTGGTTTTAATCACACATAAGAGTGAAGTTCCTCTGGACAGGTCTACTGTCTGATAGGCCACTGTAAATGCTCTGGGGAGCCTGGAAAAAACCAAGTGAATGGCACAAAGGTACTCAGGGCTCTTGGTGGGCTAACTGGCAAAGTTTTTGCCAGCTGGCACTAGGCAGTCCTAACCTGTCCCTTGAATGCAGTGTGCTGGTTCCATGACTGATTTTCAGCGGGTGTTTGGTTATCCAAGTCCCAGCCACAGCCTCTCAGGACACACTGCACTCCTGTTTGGCATTACAGTGAAGGTGCTGAGCTGGCTGTAACAAGGATGCACTGCCACTGCACAGCCACTGGAGACAGGGGAAGCTCTGAGGTCAGTCCAGCCCTGCTCTGAGCTGCTCAGAGTGCTTTGGAGGTGGCAGCTGCCTCTTCTTGCCTCCAGTGGCTGCTTCCATCCGTGCTGAGCTGCCTGAGTGGATGGGATAGGTCTGGACAAAGAGAGCTTGGGGAAATGCTGCTTGACAGGGCTGTTCCTCTTGAAATCAGTTTCCTCTGGAAACTACTGAGTTGTTTCATGAAATTTAGAGACAGGGAATGTGCTGGTTTTATTAGTGTATTCTGTAGGAAACTGATGTTTCACTTCGACTATTTCAACACCATATAATGTCATCTCACATAAGATGTCAGTTCAAACTAGGTTATATAAACATCCAAACAAGAAAGTCAAGCTAAAAATATCTGATACCGTTTCAGTACTTCTGAAACAAAGCTATTTCAGCACATCCATTCAGCTGCACGTTTCAAAACAATGGTGCTCTCTTCCAGTAAGGAATGAAAGGACATTTGCAATATCTGAATTGCCTCTGGAACATGAACAGCTTGAGCTGTGATAGCTGCTGGAGCAAAATCTTCTGTTTGAAATTTGTGATTATTTATTATTATGATATACTATTGGTAAAATGCAGACAGTCCTGAATTTCTAAGCCAAGAATGGCCCTCACCCAAATTAAGGAACATTTAAGGGTGGCCTGTACTAGATGACTGGGAGTTGTTGAATTAAAATACGCCTCAGAAAGGGAGGAAATCAAAATATTATTCAGTCTGCAGCCTTCTCATGCATTTAAGCTCCTGAAGGACTTGAGTTTCTTTACTCTTGAGATTCATTATGTCACCAGAAAAGTCTTACTATTTTCCTGTGGAAGCAACATAGCCATGAAACATTAATTTTCAGGAATGTGGAAACCATGAAATATGGGTTTCCCTACTAAATTAAGATTTTACTTTTCTCACATAGTTAAGGGAACCAATTTTCATTATATATTTATGTTTATGCATTCTGGAAATTCAATGGGAAAGATACACAAAACACAGGAAGAACATTTTGACACTGAAAAATGTATTTCACCGGTAACCACACCAGTCATTTATATTCCATTTTTCATCCTGAACCACTTTGCATTCTAAATCCACCTTGGAACCATGTCTCTCATTTCAGAACTGCACCCACTCTGGTGTACATGACCAGCTGATATATTGTGCCCTGTGAGATGTGGCAGCTGTTTAGATTTGTATAAAATTCTTTATTCCCCCCGTTTCCACAATGCTATTCCCTCACCATTGCAGTGACAACACCACTCAGACCTGCCTGGCACAGACACCACTGCACAAGGATCTCCAGCAGTCCCCAAGTATTTTATCATGGCAGATGTCTCTGGCTGGAAGAAAAAATGGTGAAGGGCAAATTAATTTGTAATCCATGTAAAGGAAAAAATGTAAATATTCCCTTCTTTTTGCTATAGGACTGATGCCTCTTCCTTGATAAAAATGTTACTCAATTTCCATCCAATACCAGCTGATCAGAATGGAAGAATTAGTCAAAACATTCCAGAAGCATCTGTGTTGTGGGAACCATAGGTTTCTAGGCTGTAAGAAATGCCAGAATATTTACCAAATCACCAGTGTGGTTTTCCTTAATGCTGCAATTAGCAATGGAACATTAACAGAGGAGTTACTGGATAAGAGCTGATGGCAGAAAGCCTTCTGCCATAAACTGGTAATTCTCAACATGTGCAAACATATTGCCAGAGAAGATGAGTTATGCAATTAAAATCAAAATTGGAGATTTGTTATCAAAGGACAGCAATGTGTACTAAAATCCAGCTGAGAGGCTCCCTTATCTTGTTATCTCCAGGCTTCTTTTCTAGTTAATCTAACCCAGCTGACAATATTTGACACAGCCAATTGTGCCTGCTGTCATGTGAGCAATGTTTTATAGAACTCCTTTCCACTAGCACAGAGAGATTTGTCATAGTGCAACTCTTAACAAAGTCTGAAAAGCTTTGCCAGGATTGCATTTCAGGGGAGTAAAATGCGATAAAAATTCTGACAGTCAGAATGTTTCTAATGTTATTGTTAATCTCTAAAATTCTGAACAAGCCTTAGTAACATTTTAAGTGTAAATTATGTTAAAAGTTCAATTCAAAAGAAACATTTGATTTTGTCTGGATAAATAATTTTAATCAACTTGGAAAACATTGGTTATGTAGCTTTCCCTCATAACAAATTTCGAAATTCCCCCTTCACATCTTTAGAACGAAGCAGAATTCCAAATTCTGAATTTGTTTGCAAAACAAACTTCTGTCCTCCCACAGCACTTTCTGTGCCTCTACAAAGAGGACAAGAAGCTAAATGTATAATTTCTGTGAGCCTCAGGGAGATGGGCTGCATGTCAGTATTTTCAAATCCAGGCTCATACAGCTGCTCTTTGAATATAAATCATAGCTTTTGGGTTACACTAACACTCTCTGCAGTTTAGCACAGTTGTTAATTAATACAATACTGTATTAGTTCTTCTTACAGTCTTACTATTAACGCTCTGTGAAATCCTATTAGCTCTGCATATGGTGCCAGACTTGTTCTGAATGTGGGAAAGAAAGAAATGTACAGTGGTATGAATAATAAAGAGAGGCTTTCAAGTGGTTTCCACTGTGAACATTCTGAAAAAAAAAAATATTTTCCAGAATGTAATATGTGGGGCAAGCTTTTCACAAAATTTCAATGCAAACATGCAGATATTTGTCAGCCAGGCTTTCCCCCGGAGTGTGAAATCCCTTATGCACCACTATTGTTCTACAGCAGAGACATCAAGAAGATGAAGTATCTCCTAAAAATGGAAAAATTAACCAGGTTGTTTTATTGTCCAAATTGACAGAAATGAAAAAAAAAGCCAAACCAAAAAAAACCCAAAAACTCCCCAACCAAAACTGCCTAGCAAATGCCAACAAAAAGGTAAAACCTTCCTTATATTCTTGATTTAAATATTTTAAAGTACAGGTAGAGAGGACAGTCAAAATTTGGGTGAAGTTTTCCAGAAGTTACTTGAACTTCCTGCTTCAGTGATCTGTCAGATCATTCTTAAATTCCAAGAGGACTTAAGTGCCACAGTAAAAACCAGGCTTGTTAACACCTCGTACAGAACACCCCAAAATGCATTAACTACTACTGAAACTGCAGACCTAATTGTTTTTCTATTCGTTTTGTACAGTATTGACTCCTTAACAGAAGAGAGATCTGACAAGGAGGTTAGGAAAGATTTAAGAATGGAAAGAATGATGGAGCAGGGAGGATTTAGAAGTTCCTGGGAGAAGCTTTGTCATTGTCTCCTGACCCTGTAGGAGATGCTGCCCCGGAGCAGGGCATGGCTAGGAGGATTCCAGGAGGTTCTTTTCCCCTTCCCAGCCCCACTGTTCACCCACAGCCCAGTCTGTGCAGGCTCACTGGGCAGTCAGGAGTGGCCAGAGCCTTTCTGCAGGGCCAGCATCCAGACAGGGACACACTGCTCAGGGAAGCCCTGCTGCCTCTCCTCCTGCAGGATGCTGAGTCCGCTCATCTCAATGAGGCTGTGCAGGATGTTCAGGTCTCGGATCACGCTGCTGTCCAGGCAATCCAGGGTGCAGCCCTCCCTGGCCACATTGTCCTTCAGGATGATCACACCATTATCCTTCAAGCCATCCTGGCAGCGGATGAGAAACTCCAGGAGATCTTTGTCTGTCAGATATCCTGCAGGTGAAAAGATGGGAAATGGATCACTATTAACCATTTAGGAATGGTGCCTTGATCTGAGTCTCCACAGCCTGTTTATTGCAGAAAGTTTGGAAATCTTGGGCAAATCAATGAGATCAACAAATACAAACTCCAATCAATATTTAGGATCCATACTGGTAGCAGCAACAGATGTGGACAGAAGCCACTGAGGAGAGCAGAGAAAATAGTGGGTGCTGAAGGGTTATTTAATCTGGTGGTTTAAGTCATAATAAGAATCAGTGGCAGGAAGCTGGAGCCAAACAAATTCATACAGGGAATAAGTGACAACTGTTTAACAGTGTAAGCAATTACCCATTGGAAACTACCAACAGAAGTGGGGTTTACCACCTCTTGAAGTCCTCAAACCAAGCGTGGTTGAATCCTTCAAGATATGTTTTAATTGAAGACAAACTACTGGCTTAGCACAAGGGTAAAGGAATGAATAGAACGGCTTGGGATATAGAGTAGGTCAAACTAGATAATCCCAGTCCCCTCTGTCTTTTACTGCTAAAAGATCTCTGTAATTTTGTGCAGCACTATAACACTCCATCCAATGGAGTTCTGGATCAAAGATCCAGCAAAGAATGCAAGACCTTCCACAATGCCAATTAAACTCCTCATGTTACTCCATACCCCATGGGATTTTTGCAGATACGTATATATTTTAAAATAGTGCTTCTTTCAATATGTTATTGGGATTCTGTTTCTTATCCTTCTTTCTCAAAGATCAGGAGTTCTGTTGAGAGCAGTGGTGTAGAGCTCAGAGAAAAGCAAAATGAGAACTCTCACATGTGAAACATCTAACATGAATAAACAAGGACAGGTGATCAGAAACTGAATAAAAAACTTGGAAAAGGTAATCACCTTTATTTTCCAGTTAAACTATTTAGTTTTCTTGATGGAAGATTTAAACTTTTAAAAATGGGAGTTGTCATTTCAAAACTACATTTTGACATAGCATGTCAAGTTTCTTTAACCACTCCTAACAACAACAACCAAAAAAAAAACAAAAAACAAAAAAAACCAAACAAAACCAAAAAGCCCCAAAACCTGAATACCTTTCAAGCTGAAGGGAAATGGTAATTTCTAGATTAAATGTAAGCTTGCACTTTTACTTTTTTTGCAAAACGACTGCCAGGGTTCACATGCTTATGTATGCAAAAGACAAATGAAGAATTTATGGGCAAGATTCACTGAAGCTTTTGAACACCTAATTTGGAACTTATTTTTCTCTTCACTTGGCTTTCAGTGTAGTTTTCTAAGAAAATGAGATCTTCAAAGTTTTGCTCTCTAGCTGACAGTCCTGCCCTCACTCCATCAAATCAATTTGTTGGCATATTTCAGCCAAATTCAAGATAGGGGTAGAAGTCTGATTAATGATTAAGATGACTCCATATTTCCTTGACACTGATGGAGAAAGAAGATTCAGATCTGTGTCTATGCTAAGAACATGAGAGGCTCCCTTAGTTAGGAGCCACATATCTGACCAGCACAGCCTTACATACATCGAAGCTCATTCCTCCTCATTTTGACTTGGATTTGCTCAAAAGGTGAGGCAGGAGCTACATTTACTGCAATGACTCATTATTAAAGAAAAACAAAAATACAAAAGAAAACTATGCTGGTCTAAAGCAATTTGTTCAGACCTCCCCTTGAATAATTCCTTCTGCCCTCTTAAACTGCACCATGGACAATTCAGTTCACTGATTAGGAGAAAAGCTTCTTTCCACTGCACAGAATTTTATTTTTCTTTGGTAAGGTACATAGCCCTCATTATCTGATTGCTCTAAATGCTGCAGGGCGTTCACTGGAGTGGCTGCAGGAGAAGAAGATGATGTTTCTTATATAGGAGGGGCTGCTGTGGGACTGATAAACATCAGTGCACGTAATAAGACCTGATCTGATTTACAGGTATTGGTGATTCCACTACGGGTTTTTTCCTCATTATTTCCTGAAATACCTCCAAGTCTGGATAATCAGCAGATTCAGAAACCACTGTTCACAAGTGTGGTCAGCCTAGTGTATCTCTCTGCACCCCAGGCAACTCAGAAAGAGTATTTCTGCTCCAGAAAATCCATATATAAGGCACCTTTGCATGCAGGCTGCTCTCCAGGAGCTGGTACATTTCTCCAATACATGACCTGAAAAAAACAACTTGATTTGTAGCCACTGTGCATGTGGCTTGGGGGAACTCTCAGAAGCCTCTTGTGATGTTTCAGGAGTAGTCCCAAAGGTTTGAGAGCCTCCTTTGAGCACAGGCTGCCTATTCTGTGAGGTGTCAGGCTAGAAGGATCACACAGAACCAACCTGAAACCCACTGAATCCAGATGACATCGTATCTTCGTGGGGCTGGTGTGAATTCCTGGAGGCTTTTGCAGTAATACATCTCTACTCTGTCCTCCTTGCCCTGCAGGTAGTTTGGCACCTCAGCCAGGAAATTCTCCATCATATCCACCAGCTCCACACTCTTGAAAACTGGCAGCAGGACGTGCTTGCTGATCCGACCTATCCCAGAGCCACAGTCCAGGGCACGGCTGGTGCCAGCTTTCCCCACCCCCTGTGGGATAGAAGAAAATTATTTTAAACCTGAAAAATACCACCTGAAAAAAAATCACAGCAAGTGTTACCACCTATGTGTCCAGCCAGCCTGGTGTCTTCTCGCTGTCACATTCCCAGTGGGATTTCTCACTGCATTTAGTGCTGTACAGGGAGTTTTTGCTCGGTTTAAGAAGAGACAAGAGTTTTTCACAAGCTCCTAGCTTTCTCAGAAGATCCACTCTGTGTGAAGTCCTTGCAACTTCAAGTGTTCACACCTCACAGGCAGCTGCATGGCTAGATAAGCCCCACTCTGTGCCCTGTAAAGGCCTAATAAAAAAGGAAGAGTACACCAAATACTGCATGCAAGCAGCACAGAACTCCTGAGGTGCCCATGGGCATTTCTACAGATACACAGAATCCCTGGGATCAAAGTGCAGTTCTCAAAACAAATTGTGCTTGAACAAAGATCTTGGAGTGGTGGGTAACTTCTGACAACTCAAGAAGTTTGGGCTGGAGCATATACAGAATTTCTCTTTTAGGCATCAAGACAAGAAGGGTGATTGACTCGGTTTTGCTTAACTGCTCCTTTTTTCTTCATAAATGTCATCTTTGGACAGAGATCAGACATGAAAAAATGTGGCACAAAGGCTGTGACTATGAGAAAATAATGAAGCGCTGTAAAAGAAGCTTTATAATGAAAGCTCTATTTCACCCCTAAAGCTTCCATTCTAGCTATAAAACAGCTCTTAAGAGCCTGCTGCTGTTCTGTAAAACAGAAATTCTGAGTCTACACATGCACTGACTGTGGGGTAGGAGCTCCCCTGGCCAAAGTTATCTGTTACACAAATATATTAAAAGCAAATGTAAACACCTTTTCCCTGTCCTCTGGAACTGAGTGTTGAAGTGAAAGCTGTGGGCCAAAGTCCCTGCTGCAACTTCACTGCACTCAAAGGCAACGAGCCCAGGAAGAGTCTTGCTCTTCCTGCTTATTGGGAGACCCCCTTACTTTGTAATGAACCAAGCATAAATCATGTAACTCACACTTTTTTGGCCTGGCTTCAGAGGGTAATTCAGTAGATTATTAAGGTCAAAGGACAGCACTGTCAATGACATGACTATGAATAGCCCAGGCGAGCATCTGATTACACGGAGTAATTGTAGAAAGAGCACACGGCCCCCAAGGGCTCTCACCAGTCTCCAGGGCTGCTGCTCCCAATTTGCATGCCCAGGAAGATTAATCTCCTGATGTGTGCACCAGTCCACAGACCTTCAACCCTACTGGGCTCTGGAGACTACCTGTTTGTAGTTAGCCAGAAAATGGGAGCCATTCCTCATCCACAGGCTGCACTTAGGAGCACGTGGCTTTTACTGAGGACCAGACTAAGAGGTAACAAGGAGTTCAGGAAAGGAGAGGGAACTGTGTCTTGGATTTTTACAAGGTGGATTTCCACATTGTTGGCTGGCAGATACATACAGGTCCACACTGATGGGATTAACTGCAAATCTTTGAGAAAGCTGCTGAGAAAACTGAGATGATTTACCAAAACCACCAACAGAATTAGACACAAAGCCAGGTAATTCCTCCAACATTTGTGTTTCACAGAATCTACAGTACCTCACTCAAAGCAGGGAATTCATCTCCCATGACATGTCACAGCAAGGACCTCTGGTGACACATCTCTGTGTGCCATCCAGAAGAAGGAGAGGGAGCAGTCATGGGAGATGAAGTTTGATCCCACACTTTGCTGAAAAGGAGTGAGAGCTTCGAGCAGTCAGTTGAGAAGCCCTGTGAAACACCACGGCTCCGTCCGTAATGAAAATGTTGACATAATTCCATGTTCAGCTAATATATTTTCAGTTTGGAAGTGCTCAGGGCTTTGACAGAGTATTAACATTTTCTTTGGAAGGCAAACATTTTCCCAAAAGTCTAATTGAGCTGAAAATCAGACTCCTTATTTAAAAAAATAGTATAAGTGAAAACTGTATGCCAGAACAGGCTTCAAAATTTGAGACTGACTGCTCCTCTGACTACTTGCTTCCCATTACTCAGGATCACTGTCCTTTAGGACACATGTACACCCCAAAATTGTTCTCTAAAGCTAAATAGGGCACTCATAAATTTCATTTGGAATAAAAGAGCTGCAGGATATGTTCCTGGTGCTACTTCAGGTCTTGGAAGAGCAGAAAGGCAGTGAGGCAGTGTAGGACAAAAATAGGAATCAGAGTTCAAGAAACAGATAAAAATCCCAGTGGTTTTCCTTCTAAATAAATAAAAAAAGAGCACGTTTTCAACAACATCTCTTCTATCACCCTGATCAAACTGGAGAAAAATCACTTTCAAGAAGTTTTCACTCAGCAACTAACCAATCATGCAGGTGAGCTGGGGGCAAGAAAGGGAGAAAGCGTTGAGGGCAGAGAGGGAGCTATAAAGTCAATATAATCTCCATCTGGAATATTTTACACACCTCCAGCTCACAACCAACGCTGAATTAATGCTTCCTTTGTTTTCTTTATTTTCTTTTTAACTCGCTACCTCCGGATCAGGCACTTGGAAACGCAGTGGCTGTGTGGGCATGGAGGCATTAGCACGCTGCCATAAATATGCAGGGCTGTAGCTGTGCTGATAACCCTGGAGCTGAGACAGCCTGGAGCTTGTCTGCAGAGCACTGCTGGCTCAAGCCATGTTGCTCTTGGTTTGAGTTCTGCCCACACACACATAAAACCTCTTAACTCGAGCACAGTGGCACTTTCAACTCCGCTCGGCTCGCCCGCGAAGGAGAGGGGCTAAAACACAAGGGAAGCCCTCAGTCCCTTTCTGTAATTCCTTCCATGTGCCCAGGCAAGATAAATTCTCCAATGGTAAAGAAATCTGTAGCTCAGTTTACAGTGGTGCTAAGAAATGCCATACCTGAGGGCATGCAGCATCAGTCATGGAAGGGAAATGTCACTGCGTGGCATTTCCACGCCAACCAAACTAACCCAAGAGGGGTAATTTGAGTGGAACCAGGCAAGTGGTTTTTTTTTAGGGACCACCGGTTTTGCCAGAATGTAAAGTTTTAAATGGATGAAACTCTCTGAGAAACGGGCATTTCAAATCTAGAGAGTGGTTTTTAGCCCAAAAAACATGGGAAAGAATGTTGAAAATGTCAAAGTACTTTTTTTTTTGTAACTTTCAAGGAAAAAAGAAACCAAGCTTGTCAACTTTTCATTTCTAAAAAGCATTTTTTTTTATTTTGGAACTGACTTGAGCTCTTGAAAACAAAGGGAAAAGCTTTTCAGAGGGTGAAACAATAAAAAAAATTGTTTGATTGCTCTGAAACAAATTTTCCTATTTTCCAATTTTGTTAAACTTCTCTTTAAAAAAGATAAAGTATATTAGGGTGAAACAGATTTTTATTTCTATCTTGATCACCTTAGGGGTTAAAAAATATTCATAGAGCCATAAGTAAGACAGTTGGTAAGACAGTTCATTAGCTTTATTATAAAGCCACTGCTACAGAAAGCCACTGAATATCTGTATCTGGTTGAGCAAGATTCAAATTTCAGTAGTAAGAAAGGAAAATAAACCATAAGTAACATAATCAATTGACTACATCTCAATAGAGGACAGGCTTTAACAAATTAAATCAGAATAAGCAAAAGGTGTAGAGTCTTTTCTGTTGCTGTTTTATTTTTTTCCTGTTTGATCTTGGCCATTCAGAGTATCCTGTCTATCCCTGGCTAATTCTAGGAGTAGGAACTTTGCTCTGGAGTATTTTGTATCTGTCATCACAGCTGATGCATTGGGTATGATTCCTCTTTGGCATGTGGAACTCTGTCACAGACTGTACTGCTTTCCTTTTTGGGGTCTTGGAGAGGAGAAAGTGTAACAGTGTGACACAGAGCTGCATCTGTGTGATGTCTAGGAAGGGTGAAGTCTTCTCCTGAGCACACACTTGTGCACCACTTGAATTCCACAAATGTCCTTAAAACAAGACTTAAATAAAATTTAAGGAATGGGCCTCGACTGCATTTCATTTTTCTTCTGAAAATGCCATTTTCAGAAACATAATTCAGAAATGACCATCAGGTTCAGATCCTTAGTAAATCTCCTTTGTATTTTCTCATCTTGTGGTTGTTGACAGCGTGATACTGGGAGGCTTTTTTACCTCAGTATTATTACAGATGATTGTTGATATAGAAAAATAGCAGCTATTCACTTGTGTTTTGCTGGCTCATGGCCCCAAAAGTCTCCCTCTATCAGGTACAGCAAACTTTGCCATCACTTGCCCTTCAATGCTCTGCATGATTTCTATCTGTTGTCAAGCCACACTCATTTTCCATCCCAATCCATTTAAACTGTGCCCTTTTTTTCCCCATATACAACATCTAATTAACCTATTGAGCTTTCTTCCCACAGCAGATCATTAAGGCTAAAAAAAGGTCATCTGGCTATCCCAAATTTGTACACTTGAGCAGAAAATTAAAGATCTATGGTAGCATTATATAGAACTAGTCATGTTGTCAGCAGGAGAACTTAACAAACTTGTTTGTGGATTCCTTAACATCTAATACTGTTGTTGAGCTGATTTAGTGGGCTTCTTCCCTGGGAAGAGGGAAGGGCAGTCAGAAAACCATCAGGCCAGGCTTCCAAAGATTTTCAGACTTCCAAAGACAGTTTTAACAGTTTTCAACAGGATTTTCAGAAACCTGAGGGCCAAAGTGATACTGCTCTTAAAATCCCACTTGCACCTCCTTGCAATTCAGGCCAAAGCAGACCTTTCAAGATGTTTACAGACCTTTAACAATGTGCCTGAAAAGGTGTTCAGTGACACTGGACTGTTTAAGGAAAAATATTTTGCCTAATGTGTAGCTTGCTCTATATACTTCCAATGTGTGTGAGAGATGGTGGGTTTTGTTGCAGCATTCTCAGAAATATCTATAAATAGGCAAACCAGAAACTGGGCATTTAAGTCTCAGCTAGTTTCCCAGTTGGACTGCAAGAATTTGCACAGACAAATCTGCCACTGAGGCCAGCAAGGATTTTATCATGAAAGGTCCCAGAATTAATTCCTCACTTAAACCCAGCTACAAGAACTCCTTGCACAATCCTCATTGCAGCTTGAGAGCATTAGAAAAGGATGGAAAACAGGTACATGATGATGTAAGACCAGGCAAAATGTGTATTCATGCTGATGAATGACATGGCAGAACACCTGACTAGACCCAATGACAGTGGTGACCTGTGACTGCAAATCAAATGTGACTCATGGTGCCATTTAAATCAGGCGTGGCTGGGCACCCTGAGCATCACTATTGACACATCACCACTGCTTCTTGCAGAAGATGAGACTCAGTGACTCACCCCAACAAATTTCCTGAGGAATTCCCTGGAGGATTCAACATCTGTGTTGGAGAGCTCGATGTAGTCACCCATCATTCCCTCCTCCGTGGCGGGCACCTCCCGGTAGAAGTGTTTGGCCCTGGCGTAGAACTGCATCTCCCCATTGATGACTTGACTTGTCAGGGCGTAAAGTTTCACTGCAAGCAGATAAATCACCATTTTATTGTTAGTGACAGATATTTCTGGCTTGTTTTATTGTTAGTGACAGATATTTCTGTTAATTGCTCCGGAGGCACGATGATGAAGACCTGTGAACTTGAGTTGAGCCTTCAAAACACCAAATCTGTTTCTAAAGCAACAGTGGAAGGAATGATGTTGGATTGAATCCTACAAGACCTTGAAGGGATCCAGCCCTCCTCATGCAAATTTGGTGCTTTCCATGTTCAGAAGTCATTTCAATCATCACACTGTGTTTTCTGTCAGTCAAAAATCACTTGAAGTGAACACACGTGCCAAGGACATCAAGTGGTCTGATTTTTCCTGGAAAAGCTATGGGGCAGCATTTACTGCTATGCAGGGTCATCATTTCTGCTATCACTGACCTAAGTGTTGTGCAGATTTCCAGATATGCTTTCCAGCTATTGACAGCTGCAGGGAGAGTGCACCAGGAAGAGAGTGGATGAATGAGGCACTTGCTCTGGTTTATTTTTAGTGATACTGTATGGTGGTAGTGCAAGTAAGCTGAACCAAGGAGCAGATGGTAGTCTCAGGCCTAAATGAGTACAGAGGAAGGGACAAAATTTAGAAGAGACAGTCCTAAATTTTCATCTGTCACAGGTCCAGGAGCAAGGTAATCAGTGGGTGATATACTGAAAGGTTCCTGTGTGCCAGCTATGTTGCTAGTAACATACAGCAATCAGTATTTTGAAGCTGTTTTATTAAAACCTGTGAGTTTTGCTGGATAAAGGGCTATTTTGCCCTGTTCTTTAAAAACTGAGATCTATCCTCCACATCCTGGGTTTTTCTGTACATCAGCATATCAAAAGTATGGATTCAAAGTTCAAAAGTTTGGATTGAGGCTGGCTATAAATTTTGCTTGGAAATCATCACTTCTGACTGTCTCATGTGTGCACACAACTGCCCAGGCATTCTCCTGTGTGTGTGACAGACCCTCCAGCAGAAACACAGCCCCAAGCCTGGCAGTGAAAGCCCAGCAGGGACGGAGGGATGGGAGGGATGGAGCCACACTGGGAACAAGCCTTTGCAAGCACCACCTTGCAGTGTGAGAGCAGCTCTGCTGCAGCTTCCCAGAGTGTTCAGGGGACTGGAAATGATCCAGCAGCAAACACCTTCTGAGTTTCATGATGAGAGAGAGAGGGACAGCTCCCTGCCAGCTGCACAGAAGGACCAGGGAGCAGTTCTTTGTCCCTGCATCTTCAAACATCCATGGGAGCACTGCCAGCTGCTGCTGGGAAGGGGCTGAATAGGCTAGTGCAGACCAGGGAACAGGAATTATGCCCTCCACACAGAAGAGGAGAGAAGGCCAGAGGCCCTGAATATAAGCCTGGAATGTATTTAATTGAGGGCAAGCAAGCTCAGCGGGGAATGATAAGTGTGTGCCTGCCCATCCTCAGCAGGAGAGTGACATTTTGGAGGCAAATGAGGGGAGGACAAAGGAAGTAGGATAGGGAATAATTACCACCAAGGACCACTCGGAACAGAATAGTGCTATTGGGTTACATATAAGCAGCATGCCCAGCATATCCCTCATCCAACAAAAGCAGCATTACCAGCCCCTCTTGTCATCACCTGCTTAAGTCAACTGCTGAACGGATACTATTAAAGCTTTAATCCATTACACATTTATGTTATGCCTGAGAAATTTATACCACAAGAAGCACTGAGCCCAGCAAGGGTCAAACCTGGGAGTTTTACACACTCCACTGATTATATTCACATACTCAGAAGAAACCATTTAGCTGAAGAAATTAATATGAAGGGGGCAGCAGCCAATCCCCAGCACAGCTTGGCCAGGGTGGCTCCTAGAGCCTGGGAAAAACACTCTATTGGTGGCTGGGATTTTTCCAGTAAGGGATCTCTGTCCTTATCCAGAAGTGGCACCATCTTGTCTTCTCTGTGTCTCCTTTTGCTCTATTTCAGAGGTCAGCCTGTCTGCTGAACAGAACTGAATCCCTGTACATTGGCTTTCCAAGATCTTCCATATCAGGACCCAGTGATGATTCCAGGGGTTGTTTCATGGACCTGTCAAGGGACAGTGATTTATCCCATCTTGCTAGATTGAAAGGAAAGGCATTTATGGGCTGTCTGCACACCAGGACAGCATGAACAACAAATATTCAGAGTCCTTCTACTCAAAACATGAGTCTGACCTGTGGCAACACATGGGGACGATATGGTGTTCAGGATATCAGATCTGGAGTGGAGCTCTCACATTTCTCACTCAGAACCAATATCAGGCTTGCAGAATTCCTGCCAGCACTTGCATGCACACACCAGCTGACTGCAGCTCCTCCCGGGCCATCTGGGGCCCCAGAGCCCTGCCCTACGTGCTGGCATCCAAAACCAGCTCTGGGTGAGCATCCCCAGGGGCTTCTCTATGCATTAAACTGTGCAAAGATGTTTTAATGCATGTCTCCCACCCCAGGGCATGCAAGGACACGGGCCAATGCAAAGAGGGGCACTGCACCTGAAGTTTTCTCCTGTGGACCCACAGCCTCACTTGTACAGTGTGAGATCTATAGAGATGATTTCCACCTCTTGCTCCCTCAGTGTTGCTGCTCCCTCTCAGGAATTTGCAGCCCTGCCAACTCTCCCAATGCACAACCCAGTTTTCCAGACACAGCCAATCAACCTCACCTCTGATCTGCCCTGCAGCTGTGCCTGGCATGCAGGCTCCAGCAGCAGCACCCCAGGGAGGAGGAGGTTTGCCAGCTTGCAGGAATCTACCCCAAAAAGAGAAGCAAGCACCACATGTGCTTGGTGGCTGTCAGCTTTGCAGCCATGCCTCCCCCTCATCACAGGACCTGCCTAGCCAGAGGCATCTCCCTTTCCATGACCCGTGTGGGACTGCCTTGTGCATCAGGAAATGAAATACTTGTGAGGCCTGCTATGGGTACACAGCCTGCCTTCAATGAATTTTGTAAAGTAGGGCACGAGCAGGATAGAATGCAGGCTGCAGCTTCCTCAGACATCACGGGGCAGACAGATGTCTAACATATGAGGTTTTCAGTGTTAAGGCAGGTAACTTGTAAGATTTAAAGTCAGAAATGTGTTTCCAGTAAAGAAGAAACTTTTTCATGGCACACTTGTCCCTCAGCTGAATCTGCTGGCAAGTCCCCAAACGGAGGTGGTTGAAGCAAACCCACAGCTCAAGCAGGCTGAGGGCACGAACTGCCTCCCTAAAGGTCACTCCAGTCATGAGACATCAATAATTTTCAGTCGCTGCAAGCACAGTCTGGATGCAGAGTGGTGATCTACAGCTGAATGCCAACCAGTGTGGACTAGACAGACACTATCCACCTGAGCCTTTTGCCCTGCAAAGTTCCAAACATTATCTCTCATATTTTCTTTTGGATCAGTTAAAAATGTTGTTTTCCAGTGCATCTGGTCTAAATCTAGAAAGAAATGGACTGCTTAATACGTAAGATCCAGTCCAATCCCAACCTGCAGTATGCTGACTTACAGTTCTTGACTTCAGGGTTTCCTTAACTAAATTTCCCTGGCAGAAGTAAATGTTGCAAGTAATTTTTTTGAAGTTTTTATTTGTGAACATTATTTTGTGGCTCCAATTGCTTTCTGCAAGATACTGAACTAATTCCAGTTTGGCTGAGTGCTCCCTTTTAAATGCAACATCTGCTTTGTGCATCAGTTGAAAAATAGTTATCTGTGTGCATGGTAGAATCTACCTCTCTACTGTGGGCTGAGTATCATGTAAATTCTGTTTTATAGAGGATGAACATCATCCCACCCCCAAAGCAGATTTTACTTACAGCCACGTGCCTCCCACACAGGAATATTTGTCTCCAGGGATGGATCTTCTCAGTTTTCCACTGCAGATCTCAGCCCACTGGCACCGAGTCCCACAGCCCGTGTAAACACGTGCATAATTTCCAGCATCTGAGTAGCTCCAATAAAGTCCACTGGGCTTAAGGGCTCTCACACACATTTAAGTACATTGTTGGATCAGGGCCTGAAGTTACTCATGTCTTTTATTTATAAATGTTAGCCTGGTCTGTAAAAGTGACATGTTTCTCTTAACAGGCTGTGATACCAGATATGCTCAGCTCCTAAGTAAACACGCCCAGAAGAGCTCCACCACTGAACCCAGGGATGGAGTGGAAGGGAGTGTGGAGCTAGCAGAGTTTAGAGGAAGCTTTGGACCTTGCTGACCCTGGGCAGCACTGCAGGATCCAGTGTGAGGCTTGGTTTCAGTGTTATTATTCCTAAATTGGGTTAAGCACATGCTTAACTTCCCTGCAGGGTCACAGTATTGCTCCAGTCCTTTGACACTGTTTACACAGAGATATCTGGCTCTAGTCTTGGAGCCTGAGAAGTTCAGCTCCTTTCTGCTCAGGTCCACTCTGAACTGAGCTGGAAACTGTCCTTATGCAGAGATGTTCAGACCTGCCACATTCTGTCCTCTCCATCACAGAGAGCACTGGATCACAGGATAGTCCAAGCTGAAAGAGACCTAAGGAAATCGCTGATCCAAACTGCTGCTCAAAGCAGGGACAGACATGATGACAGATGAGGTTCATCAGGTTTAGAAACAGCTAGGTTTAGAAAGCTTCCAGTGATGGAGAATTGTACAGCTTCCCTGAGCAATCTGTTCCAGTGCCTGACTGTCTTCACATAAAAGGATTATTTTTCTTATAGCCAGTCTGGACTACTTTTGAGCCCTTGTCCTCATGCCACACACAACTGTGCAGACCTTATCTTATTTATGACCTTCCTGTAGGTACTAGCAGGATGATATTTGGTCTCTCTTCTGGCTGAACATTCCCTTTGTCTGTCTTCACAGGGGACGTGCTCCAGTTCCCTCACCACTCTGAGGATCTTCCAACTCATTCCATGTCACTTCCTGCACCGGCAGTTCAAGGCTCTACAAGTAGGGTGTAATGACTGCTGCAGGACAGGGGATCATCACTTCTATCACTTCCTTCAGTCAACTAGCCATGCTTTTGTTAATTTATCCTGGGATTCTGGTGGCTGCCTTCACTTCCAAGACATTCAGCTGCTGCCTACCAAAACCCCAACAGGAGGGCACTCCCTGACCACTCCGTGGTGTTGCTGCCCAGAGTTTTTCCTATCCAGGTACTCAATTTGGTGTTTGGGTTGGAATTTCAGTGGATTTAAAAGGCACTAGGTGGCTGTTGTCTCTTTCCTCCAGCCTGTTTAGGTGCCTCTGGATGGCAGTCCTGACTTAGAGCTTGTGGGCAAGTCCTGGAAGTTGGCTGCAATCTCTGGATAAAACAGTCCTTCACCTCCTCCAGGTTACTGATAAAGATGGAAGGGGGGTTGAAACCAGATGAGCTTTAAGGTCCCTTCCAGCCCAAACCATTCCATGGCTCTAAACAGGACAGGTCCCAGGACAAACCCTCGTAAGATTCCACTGAATTCAAGATTTGATCACAACTCTCTGAGCCAATCATCCAAACATTTTTTTACCTGCCTGACTCTCCCCCATCCAGACCCTGACCTCCTCCTCCTCACTGAAGTTCCCTGGATGTGTATTCACAGCACATGAACCACTCCACCTGTCCTCATGCCCACTTTTACTTCCTGACAGTAACCATGGAGTAAGAGAGCTGCTGCATATTCACGTGAAGGCTGGGCTCACAGTCCATCTTCCATGGAGCCAAAGCAATTTGGATAAGCTGGCAATAGGCTTGTAAGATCATTAGTTAAGTTTTAATGAGTGAGGTCATGAAAAGCCTGGCAGAGGGGACCTTTGGTCTGACAGAAACATTTTACAAAGCCTGTTGGCCAGGAGTGGAAATTCAAATAAAATTCAGACAAGAAATAAGTATAGTTTTACGAGCGAAGTAATTAGGCCTGGAAACAGCTGAATGGTGACTGATGGGTTCTCAGCCATTTGAAACACTTAAACCAAGGTATTTCTGTGTTCATAAATGCATGCTGTGACCCAGACAAGTTACAAGCTGGAATTTTTACACTCAGTTCTAAATTAGATGCTCGTTATGGTACCTTCTAACCTTAAAATGATATAGTGGTACTTACACTAACAGTTAACATTGTAGGAAATCCTGCTCAGTTTCTAATAAGTTGTGTTTATTTTCAAAACAAATGAAAGAATAACATTTTCATCAACTTCATGAGATTCCAACAACCTGTAATTGATTTCCCTTCCTTTCCATCTTTCCTTCCTCTCCACTGTTCACAGCTATCTACCACTAGGGATAGGACTATTTATCTTCCATGCTTCATTTTAAATAGCTGCAGATACTGCTGCCTGTAAAAAGCCACATTAAAAATACTAAGATAACATGAAAATGTTTTTTCTCTTTACAGGATTAATGAATTCTATCCTCTTGAGCAGAGTTATCACTGGCATCTGTACAGGTCACACAAACAGGTAAGATATTCCTTTTGCCTAAATAGATCATTCAGTTAGAAAGGAACCCCCAAGAATTCCCTTAAACAGATTGCACAGGCTCATCCTTCCCATCTGAAAATTCCTACAGTTCTGACATTGAGTGTAGGCTGATTAATTCTGCTTAAAACAGGACATGCTAACATAATACAGACTAAAGTCAAATCTACATTTTAGCTTTATTGTCACAGGGAAATTTTGTTTCTTATTGCGGGTCAAATTTTCATAAGAAATGAACATTAATTTTCTGCATCTTAAAAAAAAACCCTAAAAAACCTCACCAAACCCTCTTGGCATTCTGTACTAGAGGCTGTCATCAAAATTTGTCTATAAACAAATTTTTGGAAGCGTTTTCCTCCCAGAGAGCAAACAGTAGGTTAGACAATCTGCTGAAGAGATCTGCGTAACAAAGAATTTTTTCTTGAAAAAAAATTTAATTCACTACTTTTCAAGCACTTGTCCAAAACAATACAAACACCAGAGCTAAGGACACCCAGAATGATAACAAAGCAGGTAGCAGGCAAAAGAAAGAACCACCTGCCAGCTCTGTGAGTTTTGCATTTGTCCTTCCAAGATCCAAACAGGTCAGAGCATGTTTTACTCAAATCATGGCAAAAATAGGAAATGTCAGCCAGAAACCAAACTTCTAGTTCACTCTTGCAAGTCTTTCCCTTGCCCTCCTCTAAGAATCTGTGGAGTATTTAGGTGAAACAACAGGCTGCTGGATTAGAGGGAGTTGGGAGACACAGTTCCAGACTCTTTAGGGAGCACTGCAGCCTCTTGAGCTGGGTTTCTCAAAACTACTCCTCCTCCTCACTGCCAGCAAGGTGCTTGCCCCCCGCCATCTGACACGATCCATCTTCCCAGAGCACACAGGGACACTCCTGCCCATGGCTACTCACCCAGGGGAAGCTTTTCCAGCAGATAAAGGTAACACTTGAAGAAGTCATTTTGGATTGCCTTGTGCAAGACAAAGGACATGCTGTGCCGACAGAGCTCTTCGTCCGTCTTGTGCCAGCGCGACTTAAAGGCCAAATGTGCAGCTTTATAGGCCATGATGAAGGTTTCTCTGGGGAGAGTGGGCAGCTGCTGTGGCTGGTGTTCTCTGCAGGACCTGTGCTTCCGAGGGGGAAGAGGCAGTGCCATTTAAATTGTGGCAATGTGCTGTCATTCTATATCGGGGTGCGTGGCAGGGGGCGGAGGCGGGTGAGAGTGAGAAATGCTGGCTCTTGGCACTGCCTCAGTTATCCCTGGAGTGCCGCCCTCTGAAACAAGCAGGTGCTGGAAAGTGGGGGAAAAAAAAAAAAATCCACCAGGAAATTGCTTAGCTAGGGTAAAAGTATATCCACTTCAAAAAGGAGTGGCTTTAATTCAATTGTACTTTTCTTATTCTGTTCAGCTTTCACTCCAAAAGAACTCAGATATTATCCAGAATGTCCCTCTTACATCTTGCAGGGTGATTTTGTTTCTGTGTCTCTCCCTCACCATTAGTTCTTCAGTGCAGGGTACTCAAGAGGAAGGCCAGAATACAGAACATGGATGTGCCTCTACACAAACTGTGAGTCCCAATAAACTGTGATTCTAGCAAGCAAACATTTCCCCTTTTCAAGCTGTTTGCTCCAGGTGTCTGCAGTACCAGTACGCTGCACTGCAGAAACTCAGGCAGGAAATTGGATGTTCCCAGCAGAAAGGGGAACATTTGTACATCCCTACATCCCCAGCAGCACTACAACCTCCTGACAAATGTCTGACCAAGTCTTTAAGAACAGCACAAGGGTGACCCAGCCTTCACCAAGGAAAATAAATCTCATTTGGAAAAATGGACTTAGTTTTCTTTTAAGCAGGATCAGTTTCCTAGTCCAACTCACAGCTGACATGTGGGAATTTGTCACATGCCCGTCTGGGGGCTGGAACAGCCACCTGGGATGGCACAGGCTGTATCCATAATGCAGATCTCCTTGCTTTATCCTGCCAGAGGAGTGTGCTCCAGGGAGTGCCACAACAGCCAAAGGAATCCTGGTGTCACTCAGCAAAGTGAGATTTCCTCTTACCAGACACTATAAACCCCATAAGAATTGTTGGGCATGGTGACACCCACACTTGTCCTTCCATGGTACAGCTCTCACCCAATACAAATGTGAGTTCTGAAAAAAACAGGGTTAGTTTTTCAGGGTGAATGTTGGTTATAATTCTTTTAGATAAATTAGTGGTGGGTCTGACTCACAGTAGTCCTGCCCTACACAAAAAGAGTGAAGATCGCCAGAAAGCTGCATAAAGAAGTTCTTCAATTATTTTACTTGCATGTGATCAAATCCTTGTTGCAGCTCTGTGATCTTTGAGTTGCTGTGGACACACCCTTGGTCTTCAGATCCTAGTGCAGCTACATGAGTGAATGTCTAGAGCACTGAACCTTTTAAAGCACTTCCTACTGCTGTAAAAGCTTAGATCAAACAGATTTGTGCCCAGAACTGTGTGATAAAGAGCACATAAATAGCAGGGTTGGGTTTGTTGTTTTGAGTTTGTTTTTTGTTTTTTTTTCACAAAGTGGATGCTTCATTCTCCATTTGCCAACAGCAGCATATTAATATTCCCTGCCAAGACCAACTCACAAGTGGTTCACACTGTCTCCTAAACTCATATTCTGAACAGTAGTACCAGTGTAGCCAGAAGCTGTGAACAATTCAAGCACTACTACACATCCCACATCTGCATTAACAAGAAGTGTGGGGCTTGAGTATGGGCATGATGACACCCATACTACCTGTGGTGTGACTGCTGGAATGTGAGCAAACCCATATCTCAACCTTTGTTTCCTTTCCCAAATGGCCATTTGACTCTTTCTGAAGTTGAAGCCAGCTACCCAGCCTTTTTCTTGGTGGTAGGAGAATCCAGAGCTCTGGATAAAGTGGAGTAAACTAAACTAATAGTCTACACATCCATAATTCCTGACAGTCATTGGCTTGAATAGCTTTTGGTCTAAAATAAGAATGTGCTCGTATTTATGTGGGTAAGCAAATAGTTCCCCTGTTTGACTTCCTCTTCCTTCCCATGAGATCAGGCAGTTCTGTGAGGAGAGGCTTAGCAGAAATTAAAATGAGGGATCAGCTAGAGCAGCTTCTTGTTAAAACACCTGCAGCTCATCTCTGCCTAAATAGCCCATTTAAAATAAACTATCAGATGGCTTATGATGAGTTACTGCAAGACCCAAGGCAGATCTGCTTGTTGGAGCATCAGGATATTCAAAGAGGACTTGGACTTGCTTTGATATTAGTAGGTAACCACCTGTCCCTGCAGATTTGAGCTGCACATGCTACTTCTGAAACACATCAGCTGCACAGAAGAGAAAAATAAAAACATGTGCACAAGCTCCACGTATCACATAGATCACAAAGGGTCAGTGTTGCCTCTAAATGACTGTGTTCTGCTTACAAAACACCTGGTATGCAATCTAATTTCCACACAGACAAGCCATCAGGACTGCTATAAGATTTCTCTTTATCTTAGAAAGGCCTCTGTAGTCATTCTTCTCCCTCACACTCATGCTTGGCATATGCTGTCAGGAATAGATGAGGTTAAAGCAAGTAATTTTTATTTTATCTTTGACAACAGGTTTTTAAGACTTCCTGAGAACCACAGGATGATGTCGACAGGAGAGGCACGGGCAGAGAGCACACGTGCAGTTCTGAGGGCAGTGAAGAACAGCTGCAAGGTTGGATGGCAGCTGGTAACCTTTATAACTGCTTGGATTGTTCTGGCTGCAGCTTCGGTGGCTCGCTCAGAGCAGCAGTGAAAGTCCCTGTCTGCCTGTCAGGCTGGAAAACAGCAATATGACAGTGGATGCACAAATTGTCTGACTTGCTGAGGTCCAGAACTCTTAGTCACAATCCTGAATGTCACTCATGGGTCCAATCAGACTTAGCAGTTTTCAAAATTATTACTGTGGAAATAATTTAGTTTTGAGTTGACTGTGGAATTGACCAAAAAAAAAAAAAAAGTACTTTGGGTTGATTAGAAACTGAAATTCTGCCCTTTTCTCACACACAAAAAAATATATGTGTTGGGCCAAATAAAATGTTTTGGTTTGTTTACAGGGCTATTTCCTTTCTAATTTTTCATTTGTTCATTTGTAATCAGATTCAGGTAGACTTGGTTTCAGTCTATCATTTACAAGTGCAAAAAGAATAATATCTCCAGCAGACTGGTCAGTCTTGCAGAATCACTCTGTGGCAAGGAAATGCAGAGCAAAGCAAGTCCTTGGGCAAAGACCCAGTCTTGGGAGAATAGGACTTCTGATGTCTGGGGAGAAACCCTTTCTTTGAACCACATTTCCAAAGCAGAGTTCACTGCTTGTAGGTCAGGATGACTCACAGCCTTCAGGGCATGTCCTGCACAATTCCCATGCGCTTTCATGGGTGCAGTCACAGCAGCAATCTGTTCTCGTTTATACAATTGGAATTTAGCAATCTGGAATTCCATCTAAAGCAACAAAACACAGTATTTGAGCCCTATGGGTAAATATATTAAAATTAATGTAACTGAAATTGGCCAGAGCTCTATCCCTATGGAGGGAACACACACTTCTTTCCCTCTAATCCTTCTAGCCCTAGTGCCAACACTAAATTACATTATAAAGGGGGTGAGGGAAGCCACTCTTGAGTAGGAGAGGCAGCTTGGAGATCGTGTCCCAAGCACAGCGAGAGTCCCAGCAGGAGCCTGATTTGGAGATCCACAAACAGTATGCTAACACAAACAGCAATATTTGGGGAACGCTTTGGCCGTGAGGATTTTATTTGGTTCTGGTTAGGGACGCTCAGCAGTGCTGAGGATGAAGGGAAGGAAGGGCAGGGTTCCTGATGAAACTGCAGCAGGGGCTGCTCTGTAGTTCTTGATAAGAAGCATGACAGCTGTGCCCACAACATCTGGTTCTCATTGAACCCTAGTGAGAGTTCCTTGCTGAGTCTCTTCCACCCCAGATGTGGTGGTTTAATTGATGGAGCCTGAGAAGGTTTTAGGTCCAGCTTGGAATGCTGCCTTTCACTGTGATATGTGACTCCAGATACAGTAAGGGCTGGGCTGCTCAGAGCCATCTTTTAAAAGCATTTCTTTTCCATATTGAATTTTGAGTCTATTGCCCTCTGTTGGCTCAAGCGCAGGGTAAAGCTCCTTTTTGAGGTGAAAGCTAACAAAAATCTCCTCCTGGCTGAGTGGGGAGGTTTGTGGGGTTTGGAAAATGCAGGATCAAGTCTGCTGTAGCCTTGTGCATGTGAGTGTGCACATTTCCTATGCCCCCACAGCTCTGTATAAGAATGCAGGCACAGCTCTCAGCAAGGAGGAAGGGGCTCTGGAAACTACTTGGCTTGGCCATTGAAGACTGCACATAAGAAGAAAGTTTTAAGGAGTGATCAGAGGGGCTTGTGAGAAGGGATGAAGAGGATGTAGCACTCATGAATGAGCACAAAAAGCAATGCAGAAACCCCTCAGGGAGAACTGGGTGAGTGGGAGATAAGTTAGCCTTAATGTCTTTCAGCTCTGCCATGCAACTGTTAGAAATGCTTTGCTGAAAAGTCTCTCAAGGATTTATTTTCAATTCCAAAGCAAAAGAAAGATGGCAACCCACACCATCAAAGCACCTTCTGCACACAACACTGCCAGAAAAAACATGCCTTTCCACTTCCTCTCAGCTGGATCCTTCCTACCTAAGGCATGAGCCTGACCCATCTGCTCAGACCACAGAGCTACTGCCCAGTTATCCTGTGTCTCACAGCCACTGGCAGCAGATTTAAGGAACAGCCTCAATCTATTAGGTAGGAAGTGTGCTTTGGCTAGCTCTTAGCACTTCCATGCTGCTCCTGCACACAGCCAGACCAGGTATTTTCCTGAACTCTTGGAAGGCCCAGGCATGAAGCCCCCCAGTGTGGGAAAACCAGGGCACACGCCGGTGATGTGACATGAAAGTGGTGATGTCAGGAGGGAACAGCCTTTGTGTGGAGTGTGAACACCCTGACAAAGAGAAACTCCACCCTGAGAGAGTCCAATGGGTAACAACAGAGCTGTAGAAAGAAGTGCTGTGTGCAGACCACAGATGAGAGAGACCATTTAACCTTCTCAATCTGCATCTCTTTTTTTGCAGAGGCAGAGATGTAAAGATCCAGACTTTCAGATGTGCAGCTCTGTGGATCCCTCCCTGCTGTTGGCTCGTACTGCAAACATCAGACTGGGTTTCCCTGATCTGACACAGCAGAACATTTCACAGCAGTGGTGGGGAACGTTGTTTCAGTCAGAACTGTTAGAACTAAACTGGAAAATGAATTGTTCTGTGAGCCACAGAGCAACCTGAGAGCTTCTTTTAGATGTGTCTTTCTGCTTCCATCTGAAATAAGCCCCATAGCTCCTCTCACTTGCCATCTGTTGGGAAAGTTCCACCCTGGACAAGAAACTGCCTGTGCTGGAGCTGCTCTGGGACAGCTTGGCCAGCTGCTCCTGTGTGCTGTCTGTCTGTCTGTCTGTCTGGAGAGTGTGCATGGAGGGACTGACCCCTCAGTGCTGCCAAAGAGCTGAACTCTGCTTAACTCTCCCTCAGCACAGTCAGCACCACAGGTCTCTCCCTCACCTACCTGGCAGCCAGAGCACTCAAACCTCTAGAAACTTAATTAACTTGAAGATTCCATGCACATCTTTCAGTGGTGCAATGTGTCACGAGTTTATTAAGATGGGGGGAGAAGAAACCTGATGAATGCATGGATAGGTAAGGCAAGATAAAACTAATTTCCTCAGGAAGTCAAAGCAAAACGAGCTGAAAGGAAAAAAGAAAAGCTTACTGTAGAGAACAAATATGACAAGTGACCTTGAAAGACCTCTGGCACCTTTAGCTCCTGAGAAGGAACACTCTGGCAGAAGCCTGTGAGAGTGTGTGTGTGCACAGCAGAGAGATGAGGAGCTGTAAGCAACACTTTTTGTGGATCAGTAAAAGTATCAGGAGTATACCATCAGATACATTTCAGTGTCTGTGACATTGCTGGCTTGATCAGCCTTCGTCCTTAACCTGTCTCTGAGTTGTGTGGAATTGCTCAATACTCCAGGAACTCGCCAGTTAAATTCTGTGCATGCCTTGAAACATTAAATTTACCATTTCTGAAACGCTAAGTGATAAATATCAAGGGGCAAGAAAACTAGATTAAACTCAGCTCCTGGACAGCATAAGCACACAGGAAGATGCATTGCAGAGACTGGAAACACACCTCTTTGTGTGAAATACTGCTCTTACACAGAGCAGTGGCTCAAAAATTGCAAAAACCACCTCTGAGAACTGATGTAGAAACCTACATGATCAAGAAATCATTTGTTTTGCATTGATACTTTCTAGATAAACTCTCAGACTAGAACAATTCAAAAGCCAAATGTATGTGTGTTGTCCTTTGGAACCAAAAAATGATCAAGATGTGAAAGGTATGAGATGGTGAAATGTTTCCTCCAGAGGCTGGGGATTAACAGTATGGGCAAGTAGCAGAGGAGGGAAATTTAAAAAAAAAAGTAAAATAAAAGAAGAAACTCTTAAGTGACCTGACAAGGGAAACTTAAATCTTATTTTTAAGAGGTTAGGTTGTACTAAAGCTTGAAAAATTAAATCCACAGCTGTCTCCAGAGGACTATATCTCACTGAGAAAGCTTCAAGTAAGTTTATCATGTATCCAACACCTAGACATTGGACCTCAGGGACCACTAGGATAATATTTCCTCTGGATTAGCAAGAAAGCTAGCAAGTTACATTTGTATGAGACTAACTTTAAGTTTAAGGGGTTTTCTTATAAAATGATAAATGAAGAATGAGCACACTGGGAAGGAAAGTTCTTGAAGTTTGTAAATCTAATACATTCCCACTATTTGTTTAGAAATGTACTGTTATCTCCTAAATTAGTTTTATTTAGTGACATCAGTAATTTGATGTTTTTATGTCTGTCATCCTCCCAGTGAGGATCAATGTGTTCTTTACGAGCAATATTTTTAATCTCATAATCCCCTTTATGAGAAATGCTTTTAATTTCAGAGACCATGAGCACTGGCACTGAGACAGTATGTATGAAAAAAATTCTAGAGTGAAACTGTAGGAAACATAGGATGGATCTGGCATGATTAGAGCACTTTCCTTCTTCTGGGATTCTTCACTACCAATAAAGCCCAGGATATGTTGGAATGCTACTAATTAATTCACCTCACTATGCCTTGCCACGACAACTGATATGCCCCTGGGTTCCAGGGGAATATCCTGAAACATAAGAGATGCTCAGCTGGGTGAGCTAAGGACAACTTTAATATGCTACCTCTGAAATCTGAAATCCAGTAGCAAATTGAGTTTTGTACAAAATAAAACTCAGACTTCTACACAAATGTCAGTGTTGGAGTTTTGTAGCAAAAAGCACCTTTTAAAAAATGTATTTCACTCTTTCTGTGTCTATATAAAATACACTGATGTGAGGAATAGGCCATGGGTCCCAACAGCAAAATGCCAGCAGTCTGTGGATGGGTTACAGTAATGTAGCATTACCCTGTTCTGCCCACAAAGAACATCAGTGAGAGTTGTGTTTTCCAGCTCCATAGAAAACCCTCAGTTACACACCTATGTACAGATGCACATGTAGGAGGTGGAATGAAGAAAAAGCACACAGAGCAAAATTAAAGGAGGAAAGTGAAATAAGGGGAATGGCTTAAACAGCTTACAGATGGTAACTAAATTAGTTGAAAGCTGAAGGATTGTTTTTTCAACACACAGCTCAACAGCACTGTAAAACCTCCATTACTGTAACCCAGAAACTCCTGAGAACCAGTAATTTCCAGAGCTGAACTCCTGGGCTCTTGTGTTTTCTTACTCACGGGCCAGCCAGACCAGTCCCTGTTTTTTCCTTCCCCCAGTGCTTTCCAGGCTCCTGGAAAGCACAGCTGGGAGGGTGAAGCAATGTTCTTCACCCCATGTTCCCTTCCACCTCTCAGGTCTTCTGTTGCCACCCCACACCACCACCATCCCCCTCTGACAGCCTCTTCCAGGTGCCCCAAATGCTCTCCTGCTTTTCCCTCACCAAGCAGGGCGAAGGGGCAAGTGCACTAAACCAAACCCAAGTTCAGCCTCTGCTTGGTTCCTTCCACAATGGAAATAAAACAAATTAGCCCCAGGACAGGCCCTGGGAAAGGATTTACTCTACACTCACCTACATTCTCTTCCTTAAACTCCTGATATAAAGACTGGCAATAATGGGGAAGCATCAACTCATAAATCCTAAGGTAAGTCATTCCATGTGTTAAGTGCTATCCCACAAAAATTTTATGCTTTATTTGAGGTCTGAATTCATCTAACTTGAATTCCTCATCTTGTACTTCCACTCTGCTACACTCCTGATGTGCTTTGGCTAAAATTGGTGGAAACAAATACAAAACTACTGCTATCTGTAAAAGTAGAAGAGTTTTCCTGGATATGAAGACAAATGCTGCTGTTGTCCACAATAGTTTAAAAACGTAACAAAAAAATGTTGGCTGCAAAGTATTGTGCAGAATTTTCACTTTTTTAAGGAAACAGCCAGTGTCTGAGGTATTTAGAATTAATACTGAAACACTGATATTTCCCTCTTGAATCCATTTGAAATGAGTTAAGTCAAATGTTACCATATCAACACCACTTCAGCTGAGGTACTCATTCCTTGCTCTCCCTTTGCCTTTTTTGGACAAAAACTGAAAAAAGGCAATTATTGTTGTGCAAAGTAGAAACAATTTGATGATCACATGCAGAATCCTTTCCTTCTGAAGGGGAGGAATTCCTGATTTATGATGAAATATAGACTTGTTCAAGTGTAAAAGAGACCCCTCCTTGAAAACACTTTAGCTAGTGCTTAGCTTTATTACTGTGGCAAAATTAAGCATGTGCTTGAGTGGTTGCAGAGTCAGAACCATAAAATGTCACAGCCTTTACAGCTGTGAGTCTGCTTTCTGCCTGCTGCATCTAATAAACATTAAGAGGTGAAATTCTGTCCCCACTGGGGTCAGTGGTAAAATCTCATTGATTTCAGCAGAACCAGGATTTTGCACAAGAAATGCCCCCCCATTGTCATTAGGGGTCACAAGATGACATGAACAGAGAGAGGCCATCTGTTCCTTCTTGTATGGACGCTTCTATATTTAATATTTTTGGGCTGTTTGCCAGAAAATGAGGAGAAATGGAAAATGCAAATCCTAGTGCAGCACAAGTACTGAACATCCACACCCAGAACATACTGGCAGGTAGGTGTAGCACTTTGGGATGTGTGGATTTGGCAGTGTTAGGTTTATTCTTGGGCTCAATCTTAAAAGTCTTTCCAACCTATGTGATTCTAAGATTCTATGACAATACACAACGTGCTGTTCTGTGCTCCTCCCAGCAAAATTCCCTCTTAAAGGCCTGGTCTAGAGACAGGAAGTCCATGTAGATGGTTACTTTACCACAACCCCAGCTCCAGAAGGAGCTACAAGGCCATCAGAGAAGATCAGTCCCATGGAAGGCAGCAATTCTGATTTCAGTAGGCTAAAGGAGAAAACAGCACACTCTGCTCTACAGTGAACTCTCTATGGCATTATCTGCTTCTTTTCACATCTTTAGATGTTTATTTTTACATCTGAAACAATGGAAATCTACAGGTAATTTTCCTCCCTGGTTTGAATGAGTTGCAAATTGATGCATTTACTTAGCTCAGTATTGGATTAAATATATTATAAAACACAAATCAAGCTCTTCATGGAGAATCTTGTTCTCATTTTTGTGAAGTCTCATGTTCAAGAATAACATAAGCACCCAGGATTTGCCAGCACAATCATGTGTCACACTGAAAATGCCCTTCTCCTGCACAGATGTCACTGCTGATCAAGAAGGCATTCCAGAATCACCTTGATCTGTGCTCCAAGATTAATTCCATCCAGAAGAGTTAAGCCAGACTTTCCCTTTGCGTATCAGATTTTGCTTTGCCTCGTCTCACTTCCTTCTCCCAGTGTAAACTTTTAAGCCCAGGGTTTATTACCTCCATTCCTCAATCCCTTACTGTGTGACAGCACATCAGAACAACATCATCTCCATCCCCCACTGAGCTGCACAGTCTAATCACCTAACATGTGTCCCTGGAAAGTCATCCTTTCCGAGTGCTCCACTTTATTTTAGCTAATAAAGAGTCTTAAGGAGTTTTATGCACAGCTCCTTTTACAAGGTCTAGGCAAATGTCTCATATTCGTGATTTTTCCCTACAAAACCACTGAATTCTTTTTTTCCTGAGAGCAAGATGCAATCTTCAATGGATAGATTACAAATTTCAGGGTTGCTTTGGTTTCTCAACTCCACAAAACACAAGAGATTAGTCTATTACATTTTAACAATTCCATTTGCTACAAAAAAACAGTGCTGGTTATTTTGGTTGAATTTTTTTTCCCACAGTGATGTAAAAGAAACCAGTCCCAACACATTTTCAACATGCAGCCTTGTCATATACCAAAGGCTCATTGAAGACAATGGAAACACTTTTTTTTTTTCACTTAAAAATCACTGCTAGTATCAGTACTTTTAGATCCTAAGAGAACAAACAAGAAGAAATAAAATCAAGATTACTGTGAGGCAATGTGGTGGGTGTTGCTCCAATGCCACCAAGTGTATTCTGACCATCTGGTTAATAACATCTGTCTGCAGCTTGACCAAAAAATATAGATTTGGGGGGTTTTGCATACAAATGTTGTTAATTACTCCATCTGTGCTTATTCTACCATAAATATATATACACATACATACCTATACCATATGAGAACACTCCACAGTTCTGTCTTTCCTCTTGTTTTTAACCAACCTGCTTCACTCCTCTTGCCCAGCTTCTCCTCATGCAACTTCCTACCCCATTCTCTTTCTATTCTGATTTTCTCTGCAACTCCCATGCTCTTTCACACCCTCCTTTACATTCCCTCACTACAAAAAAAATCTCTTGTTCAACCTGACTCCAGAGCAATATTTCTTACAACTGTTCTATGAAAAAAAAACAAACTACCCCCAAATCACCCAAACAAAAGAAAAAAAGAAACACAAACTTCTTGTATATTCCAGCTTCTGCTTGCAACTTGATCACCCTTCTGCCCCAAATACCATCCTCTCTTTCCTCCTCCTTGTATATGCTTCTACCATGCAGGTGAGGGGATCCCATAAACCCATCCCATAAACCTCATCACACTATATGGAAAGGGATGGAAGGAATTGTGCAAAACAACATCAGAAGCTCAGGGCTTCTGTAGAGTGAAACCTCAGGCAGCATGTGCTCTACAATTTAATTTTAGAAGAATCTGCCATGCAATACATGGGTTTTGGTGTTTATGCCATGTGGTTTTCTAAACCCAGCATCAACTGGTTGTCACTGAACAACAGAACTGTCTGATCTTGGCAGTGCTGGTGGCTCAATACCTACAAAGCTGAGATATTTCACTTGGACTCTTTCAGGCTCTGCTGTCCCTTCAGGTCCTGACAAACAGCCAATTTTAGCCCAAACATCACAGCACACTTAAGTGGAATTAATGCTCCTTTGCTCATATTTTTCAGTTTTCACATTCTTTTGTATCACTCCCATATTGTAATCTTTGGCCTATTTTCCATAGGTGTCTAAAATTAGACTCCATTCTCAGGCATACGTGACCAGATAAATAAGATAAATTCATAGTGAAATAAATGGAGACTGTCAGGTACTTAGTGCTCAGTAAATATTAGACTATTTATATGGCTTCAAAGTTTAATTTTTGGCTTATGCTTATCTGGAGAGCTGCTGAAATCACTGGAGAATTATCATTCTGATTAGGTAGCCGTATTTTTTTCTTTATGACAATATTACTGTGCTAAAAATAGAAAAAGCCTAGTAACAAAGGTGTTATGTTCTAACAATGTTTTGTAAATTCATTGCACTAAGGTAGCACTTCATATTTCACAGGGTACTTTCTTTTTCCATTTTCTGTTAAAACAAAGGCAGGCACTGTGTGGATTCCACAAAATATTTTATTCTACTCAGTTACAGATTATGCAAGAATAAAAATTCTTAGTCTTCTATGGGATCAGTAGACATTAAGTATTTATGCTTAATATTTTGCCTCAATAAAAAACAAAAGCTTCGTTGTCTATTATTTTATTCCTGCGTTACCCCTATGACTCTGGGTAGACAGAACTTTCAGTTGTATGTTATGAGGCAGTAAAGAGTACTCCAGAAAATTACATTAAGATCCTTTCTGAGACCTCTTGGATACAATGCTGCTTGCTTGTTCTTTAGAGGGGCTTGGGGACAAGATAAAGGAACTGAGGATTCAGGTGCTGGCTGAATGTGTAACTTTTCCAACATGATTTTGGATTTGCAGGCTCTTTGCCTGAGCCACTGTCATCCCAGTGCTCGCTGTGTGTCAGTGACCCAAAAGGAAGATTATGTTTCAAAACACCAAGGCTGCCTTAAGGTTGGGCTTGGGCAAGAGCTGGTGCTGAGGACCAGTGACGAGCCCAGGTGGCCATAATGGGACAGGACACAACAGCCCTTCATCAATCCTCCTCTAAATAGTGCACACAGGGTCTGGAGCATCTCTTGATGGGGAGCTGGGACAGTTTAGTCTGGAGAAGAAAGGGGGTCTCATCAATCCATGTAAATGTCTCAAACGCAGGTGGGTGCTCAGAGGATGGTGCCAGACCATTTTCGGTGGTGTCCAGTGACAGGATGAGGTGCAACAGCCATGAACTGAAACACAAGAAGCTCCACCTCAACAAGAGGAAGTTCTCTGCACTGAGTGTGACAGAGGAGGCTGTCCAGGAAGGTTTGTGGATTCTCCCTCTCTGGAGGCATCCCAAACCCACCTGGATGCATCCCTGTGTTACCTTCTCTGGCTGACACTGCCTTGGCAGAGGGATTGGCCAGGATGATCTCCAGAGGTCCCTTCCAACAACAGCCATGCTGTGATTCTGTGAACATCAAGTGCCCTCACTCCTGCTGATTCCTTTTAGGTTTTGCTTTTTTTTCCTTTTTCTTTATACATTCTCTGTATTCTTCACACATATATTCACAGCTCTGTAGTCTATTGTGTTAGTGACTCATTTTCCCAGTACTTTTCCACGGCCTTTCCCTAGGCAGAAAGACAAAACAAATTCCAGAGCTCCAAGCCCTGGGGGTACAAGACCCCTGTGCTGTCTTGGTTCTTCCTGGGAAGCAAGGTTGAGAACAACTCTTCGAGATACATTTTCATGGACAAAATACAACTGGTGCTGAAGGGGGGCTCCAGAGAAGGGGCCTGACCTGGTGGGGGGGGATTACATTACCACTTGTCCTCCTAACTGGTGTCTTTTATCAATTATGCTAATTTCCTAAAACCTATAAAATGTACTTACCCCTGGGGGAAATGGGCTTTTGTGAATGTCTTTCCACAACTGCCTCTGAAGGCCTTCAGATAAAGATCTCCTTCTATATTAACTCCTTACTAAAATTATCTCGAGTTTCATTTCCAGGTTGGCAAAAAGGCAACACTGCGGCTCGCAGTACCTCTCACCAAAAACAACCTGCTGGTTAATTGAAAAACCATTTCCTCATTTGTCAGGAGGTGGCACTGATGCATATCAATTCCAAAACAATAAGCATTAAATAAATACAGAAGACTAAGTAAAGCGTACCAACCCATCTGCGAGGTCAGGTCACTTTTCACTCTCAGCCAAGTCTCTACCAGCTTGAACCGCAGCTGATCATATTGACACTCAAGTTGAGAAACTTAACTTTTGCGCACATATTTAGGGTGAAAAAAAACCTCAAAAAACAGCTTTTTCCTTTCATTTCCCTTCATTTCCCGATGCCCCGCAAGCGGGCAGCCCGTGAGGGGCCGGGAGGCGGCGGGGCCCCCGCGCCTGCAGGGGGCGCTAACGCGGAGGGAAGGGCGGGGCGGGGCGCGGGGGG
>VZTT01021923.1:43428-57470 GCA_013400855.1 Buphagus erythrorhynchus
GGATGGGGTTGGGGGGAGGCGGGGGTCTGGCGGTTGAGGCGGATGGAGTGTGTCAGGTTATGGGGTGGGCGGCGCAGGTGTTGCGGGCTGTTCGCAGAGGGGTGGGTGGGCGGTTGTGCTTGGGGGAATATAGGGGAGCTGAGGGTGTGGTGGCTTGGGGATAGATGGCTGATTATGGTTGGGGAGGTGACAATGGAGAGTGTTGTGAGAGGAGCGGTGATGAGGTGTTGTTTAGCCTGGAGGAGACTCAGAGGTGACCTTATCACTTTCTACAACTTCTTCACAAAGGTGGTTGTGGTCAGGTGGGGTCGGACTCTTTCTCCAGGCAAGCACTGACAAAACCAGAGGACACAGTCTTAAGCTGCGCCAAGGGAAATATAGGTTGGATATTAGGAAAAAATTTTTACAGAAAGGGGTGATAAAGCATTGGAATGGTTTGCCCACCGTCCCTGGATGTGGCACTCGGTGCCATGGTTTAGTTGAGGTGTTGGGCTGGGTTGGACTTGATGGAGGTCTCTTCCAGCCTGGTGGTTCTGTGTGTATTTAAAGGCGAATGGAGGCACTGGGAGTGAGGAGTGGCTGGTTTGGAAGGTGACTGGAGGTTTGGTGTGGTAAGATGAGTGAGGGGTTTGGGAATGGCAGATAGATTTGTTTAGGCATGAGCCTGCCCTTCAGCCTGTTGGGCAGAAGATTTGGATGAGGACTGGGAAGATTAGGGATGAGTGAAGGCTCCAAAGGCAGGGTAGGCAGAGAGAAGGTGGAATTTAGAGGGGTACTCTGCCCTGGGGATGGCTGTGGTGGCATTTTATGGTGTGTTTGGGAGGGTTGAGAGGAGAATAGGTGCTATTAGGAGACAAGTGGAGAGGATCATTGTGTATTAGGTGCTGGAATGGGGCAGGTGGCTGGTTTGGGGATCAGGGATGGGATAAAAGACAGTAAGGCCAGGTTCAGGGAGCAGCTGGGAGACTGATTCAGAGGAGATGCTAAGAGTGTGGCATGGCAGATTGGGCAGGACGAGTGATGTCAATGGAAGAGGTGGCTGTGGTGTATAAAGTGTGTGATTGGGGTTTGATGTTGCAGATGTGATGAATGTATGGTGCCTTTTATCTGTCTGTTTGGCAGGGAGACCGGCCAGCCTAAAGAATAGGGCCTGAGTGGGCAACTCTTGGATCTCTGTCAGTTGTTTCAGAGCAAAAGTGAATCAATCCCAAAAGATGCCAGGTCACCTCGGCCTCTGTTAGGATGTGATGTGTGGACAGTGTCACTTTATCCTGTCATGCTGGTGATTTTATCCCTCATGTCTTGAATGCTAAGGAGTTCCTGCTCTTGTTTTTTACTTCCTTTCCACTTACTATTATTTGCAGAACTTTCTGTTTAGACTGTCTAGGTTTTGCTTTTTCTCCCCTTATGTGCCACCTATTAAGACCCATAGTTGGAAACAGTGCAGGGGAAAAAAACCCTCTTGATAGTCTTTGAACATCAGTTCTGTCATAGCAGTGCCATGATGGGTAAAAATCAAATGGCCACCCTTATTTAAATCAACAGCTGCAACTTTGGAGTAGTGCCTGTTTTTTAGCCTTACGTGTTCATTTTGTCTTGTGTGATTTTTGTAGGAATCTTTGTTTTGTAGTCATCCCTGCAACAGGTGTAGTTGTCTTTTTTTTTGGGGGAGCACAAACCCAAAACTACCTGCTGTGCTGTTTAATTTGACCAAGCTGGTGTGCAAGTCTGGTACTCCTCTGCTCCCTGCTTCCCTTTGTCATCCTCCATGGGCACTCCCCCTCCCACCAAGTCTGACTTGCTGGGATTTGTTCTTGGATTTTTACCCACGTGTGCCGTTTGTCCCACTTTTCATTAGGATAGTTTGCTTTTGCTTTTTCCCCCTAAAGGAATTAGTTAATAAAGGATATTAACACTGCAGCTTTGGTTATGTGAGCTCAGCTTGCCCAGCTTTTGTCTGTAGAAAAGGCCTTCCTCTTTTAAACCCTGAGCTGAACTGGGTTCTTGTTGACAAAGCAAGCAGTGAAGTGAAAGGACAGGCTGATGTGCATGAGAGCTCCCCAGTGCATTGCTGCTTCTACTCATTATAATATTTGCAGTTTTAAATGCATTGTGAAGTGATTTACAGAGTCAGGATGTGTAGAAAATCGGCAAGGAAGATGTTTGTAGATTTAGGAGAGAGGAGGGGAATTTTTCTGTAAATAAAGATTTACCTCGTGATGTTGACAATCTGAATGCAGTGTTTTCCAAAATGAAAAACAACTTCAGTGGCTGGGGAGTAAATTTTAGTGTAGATCCTCATGCATTTTACAAGGTAGGATTTTCAGAGAGAGAACTTGGCTGTGTATTGATTTGTGACTTCATTAGCTCAGAAATAGCTCAGGCAGAGAGGGTTTTTTGTCAGTATGAGAGGGCAGAAGATCTCTGCAGCTGTAAGTTCTTCAGTTTACCCACCTGTCTCTCTGAAGGAAAAAATTAAATATGGGAAGTCCTAAAACTGTTTAAGCAGTCTTAAGCTAAGGCACTTTCAGAAGCTAAGCTCATCACTGGTTTACTGTTGCCAAAAGGAGGAGGTTTCACTCCTTCTTTTCCCTGATAATGAATAGGAAGTGTTGTTCCTTTTCTATAGAGCACTTTAATTCTGTTACACAGTGAAAAACTTCCTCTCTCCAAAACGTGGAGGGTTTTCTGTTGGATTGCTGGAATTGATTGTGACAGGGATTGATGAGCCCTCATGTTGAACTCCAAGGTGACTGCCAGGAGCAGGGAAGACATGGAAGATCAAATCCTTTTGGCAATGATGAGCTGTTAGCTCAGCTTTATTCTTGCAAAACTTTACCAAACTCCTGTTCTCTACCCATCCTTTTCTTTATATCTGTAAATATTGCTAAGCTGTCACTGACCAGAGCTTTGACTGTCAGGAGCCTGAGTGTTTGCAGTTGGCATCTCCTGATAGATCTTAATGTGGGAGAAATATATTTGGAGGTGAGGAGTGAGAGCTGGATTCTTTTGAAGTAGATTTGCCATAAACTTTCAGTCCTGCAAGACTGGGCCTTGTGAGAACAGAGAACAGGCTGGAATGAAACATCTACTTCAAGGCACTGTTAAAGAGGAACAAACCCAAGTCTCTTCAAAAAAATCCCAAGTCATAAAGGGAGTTTTGCTATACTCTCATGGAAAATGTTACTCTCTAGCATGGAGATATTTATGTTTGCTCTATGTAGCTTTATGTCCTTGCAAGGCTGATAGTTGAACTGGACTTTTCATTTCCCATAGCAAACCTTTCTGTGGTTTCTGGGGGTTTTTGGGCAGCTGTATCTCAAGACAGAGGTATTTTTTGCAGCTGTGTTCTGCAGAAGGGAAAGTGGACACCAGAGTAGCTGGGTAGATGGAGACACATTTCAAACATTTTCTGCTGAGAGTGGTTACACCACAAGCTGCATCTGGATTTGCTGACATTTCCAGCTTTATGAGGTTGAAGTTGTTTTCCCTGATCTAACTGACCCAATGCCATGGCTACCTGCTATCTCCTAGATGCTCATATGACTCCTGGTGAAGCCACTTGTAATTCTCTTTATGGACATGATCTGTCTAAAAAACCTGAACATTCAACAGAAAACTCACTCCACATCCCAAAAGCCAAACCCACATTTTGGAGGTGGCTGTAATTTGCAGTGTTTCAGCAGCCTGATTTATGGCAGGACTGTACATATTCGATTGGCAGTACCAAGTGGAAAAGAGACAATTGTCATCTTTACCAATAAATAAAAATGTGTCACTCTATTCTCTGGGTGTGGTTCTGCCACTGCTTGAAAACAGAAATGAGGTGTTATGTTCATTCATCTGAGCCTTTCTTCAGGGCCCTTGGATCTGCATGGACACAGAATTGTTGGCACAAAGGAGGAGAGAGCAGGACAGGCCCTTTCAGCACTGACATACCCCAGAGTGCTTCCCTGGAGAATACTTCTCCCAGGGATCTGTAGCTGTAGAAAAGCAGGTAGACATGATTTATATCTTTTGATGGCAGCTGTTGGTTTTTGTAATCCCTCAAACCTGGCAGCACGCACAACGAGGTGAAGAACAGTAGCAGAGAGGTTTGTGTTTCAAGAGAGAATCGTTAAATTGAAATACAAATTATTTGCAATTCAGTCTCATAGGATTGTAAATACAAGAGTTAGCCAAGAGAATCACAAAAGAATTCCATTTATAGAGGACTGTACTAAGTGAAGGCCATTAGACAAAGATTTGTCAATACTGACAAGGTAATGGAGAATCAACTGGGAAATTCACCTGCTTGGTGAAATGCATCTTTTTACTCGTTGTGGTGATGTGGAACAGGATGACTTTGATTTCTTTCCTGATTTCTGTGAGTAAGGCTTGACCAGTGGCTTGGATATTTCTGTAGTACAGGTAATAGCCAAGAATATGCCACTAGCACCAGGCTTTGTACAGCAGTGTGGGATGGAATATGGTATGGAAGGAGAGCACTACTTGGGTTTAGGGTCTGCATAAAACAGGAGGCAGGTAACTGATTTCTGCTCTGGTGTGTTTTCTGAGCTTTTCATTTAATCCATTTTCTTCCCTTTATGACAGGAAGGTAAAAGGAGGTAACATAGATGTGCATCCATCTGAGAAAGCTCTCATTGTCCATTATGAAGTGGAAGCAACGATTCTGGGAGAGTTGGGAGACCCCATGCTGGGGGAACGCAAGGAATGTCAGAAAATGTAAGGTCACAGCAAACTCTGATACTTTATTTCAGTCTTTGTAGTCATAGATTCAATATCTGAGAGAACCACCTACCTCTGAGAAATTGTAGTTTATATTCTTTATGCAACTTAGTGCTGGACTAGCAGAGGGTTTCAAAGCCAGGAAATAACATGTGCCTAGGAAAGTTAACATCTGAAACATACGTTGTAAATTGCTTTTCAGCCATGTCCTTTAAGGTGTTTTGTAAAAAAAGCGAGGACTCCTGTTTTACATGATGGGTAATTGAGGCAGAGAAAAGTGAAGTGATTGCTTCCAGTGCAAATGGTAGCTCATGTTGGAGCAAAAAAAGTACCATTGAACCTCCTGACAGCCTCGTGCTCCTGCTGTTGGCTTTCCTGTTGTTTTAATCTGCCCCTGCCCAACCAGTGAATTCACTGTTTTATCTGCATTTTACTTTTGCCTGGTTAATTTCTTTCAAGACCATTAAAATATTCCCCACTGGAAAAGCCCAGAGAGCTGTCATAACTTCGCTTTTCAAGCTGCAAGGTTGGACCTATTCTAGAGGGGGTTTATATCTCTGTACTGATTTCTTTTTGAAAATTTGAGCTGAAGTGGCTGCCTGCATGAGTGCGTGTTAGAAGAATAATTGGGGGAAAAAGAAAAGAGAATCCTTAAATTGTCTCAAATTTTTGAAGATATCAGAAGCATTCTTCTGTTGTCAGATGAATCTGCATAACTTGCATCTGCAAGGTGGTGGAATTCCTTTTTGTTCCACCCTGTTGTTAATGCCCACAGAGATTTCTTACTGCTCATTGCTTGTGGACCTGGCTGCAGATCTGCCAGAGCTGTGGGAGACTCCTGGCACTGCAAAAGAACGGTGCAGACAACACCCAGAACTGTCTCTCATTTGGGACTTTTTTGTGTGCAGTACCCCTTTGTGGTCCTGTGCACTTTTATGGGGTATATTGCAAATTAATTACTGTCTTTTGTATCTCAGATGGTTGTAAGGGATCTGTTCCTACAGCTGCCTTTAATGTTGCTGCTTGTCAGCTCATGAACAGTTAGTGTTCCACCAAATCTGTTTGACAGTTGCTTGCCATTTGGAGTTCAGAGGCACCACTTTGACATGAAAGGCACAGGCACTGAGTGTATCAGGATCATTTCTGCTTCAAAAATTCATGACTGTATAAACATAATCAAAGGACCGAAGATAAAAACATTTAAAAACTGAAAGGAGACTTGTTTGTGTTGCAGAATTCGGCTGAAGAGTCTTAATGCAAATACAGACATTGGTTCCCTGGCTCGGAAAGTTGTTGAAGAATGCAAACTCATTCACCCCTCCAAGCTTGCAGAAGTAGAGCAGCTGCTGTACTACCTGCAGAACCGCAGAGATTCCTCAGCAGGAAAAGGTAAAAAACACAGGAGCAAAGTAGCTTGGGACTGGGGTGCCTCAGCCTTGAGCAAATACTCTGAGGTGTTTCTAGCTGAGAGCCCAATGTGCCTGATGTACCAGTTCTCTGGGGATGGTGACAGTAGGGGACATATATGCTTTATTGCTCTTGGAAACAATTATGGTCTTGAAGTGAGATTGGAGGAAATTACCTTTTAACCACCAAATTTGTTTTATTATTTTGGTTACACTTAGTGTTGATGCTTCTAACTGGCTGCTCTGTGCTTTAGCAGGATGTGAGGTACAGATTCTGCTACTGGGTGCAGCCTCATCATTGAATCTGCACTTACAGTGACATGAAAAGTCTCTAAGAGGATCTTCCTAGCAGGACCTCTGCCATCACCTCTTACAAGGGTAGACAGTGTGCCCAGGCTGAGTCTGGGCTGTGTGTAAAGCTGGAGAGTTTCAGAGCCTGACAAGCTTTGGTCCAGTGCAGCAGAGAGCTTGGGGTGTTCCTCTCATCTTGTCATCTTAAGTTCCTGGCCTCTTGGTGCTCCTATTTACGTCTTAAGTTCACTTTAAACTTTCTGCTCAGGGGACAGTTGAATATTTAACATGAGATTCTACATTTCCTTGTTTCAAGGTTTCTTGCAACCAGGAAATGGTGAACTTCGTTCTTGAGCTGGATTCCTAGTGAGACAAATTTAAAACGAAGACTTGTGTTATATATGGGGTTTGATAGGAAGAGCTTTGCATGTTTTACCCTCTTTCACTCTGCAGTTTTGTGTCTTGGTGTGTCACAGGGCACAAGCAGAATCAGAGCTGCTGAGGTCTCTCACTGTGGGAGTGAGAGTTGTTGCTCTGGGCTTGCTCTAAGGTTTGTCACCCTCTGTCTGGCCAGCTGACTGGGCTATCACTGAACATTTAGACTGAGTTGTCAAAAGGCAGCTGAGGATCTGCTTTACTCCCTAGGGACTGTTCAGCTTCAGAAACCTGTATTAGTCTGGCAGGTCACCTGGACTTGGGCCTTGGTTTAACTAGAGTGTTCATTGTGAGAACACTGGATATGTGTTTCGTCTGTGTTTGTGTGTAATTTAACTGCACCCATGTATTTTTCTTTATAGAAAAGAAAGAGAAAACAAGCAAGCCAAAAGATCCACCCCCATTTGAAGGAACAGAGGTAAATATTGGTGTTAAAAGAGAGATGCAAACCTTGTTTACTACTTCAGTAAGCAGTTACAAAAGGGAGGAGGGGAGAGGAAATGCTGAATTCTGGTGGTTTTTTCCTTCTTGTTTTTTAAACAAAGAACTTGGTTTGGAAATACTGAATAATGGAAAAAAATTATCTCCATAAAGGGTAAAATATTTGACTTGCATACTTGCCCCTCCAAGTATAGCACACAGCAGGACAGCCAGTGAGGTCTGGAACGTCAGACAGGACACAGAATCGTGTCTGAGCATCCTTTGATTTTTAGGAATTACATCTCCTCAGATTTCCTGGTGTTCATTGGCAGTGATTCTGCATATGTTGGGGTTTTAAAACTTGTATTTTATTTTTGCCTATAACTGTACTCAGAAGCTGAGTGCCCTTTGCTGGTGTTGAATTGCCATCTCTCTGTGAAACCCTTGCTTCTGCCTGCTTTCAGATTGATGAAGTTGCCAATATCAACGACATGGATGAGTACATTGAGTTACTGTACGAGGACATTCCCGACAAGGTGCGTGGCTCTGCCCTCATCCTGCAGCTGGCCAGGAATCCTGATAATTTGGAAGAGCTGCTTATAAATGGTAATTTTAAAACCCAGTGGTAATTTCTCTTGATATGCTGTTAATTTGTATCCAGGGAAAAGTAGTTCACCTTTAATTTGGGATTTTCTTTAGTTTGCTAGGCTCTATTTCTCTGTATGTAATAAGGTGGCCATTAAAGCCTGGTTGGGTCTCTCTACAAGTGGATGCTGCTCAGGCTGGTCTTAGGTGAGCCTAATACTGAAATCTTCTTGGCCTCTACAGGCTTTAGCTGTTTTTCTGATCCTAATTATTTTGATACTAAATTAACTTCAGCTGGCATTACTGCTAGAGATGGCAATGTATTGTTATATTCTGTAGATCAGGAGACTTACCTTGAAAAGGGGATTTGCAAGCTGGAAAAAGTTAATTTTGTGATTTTCTTTCCTTGCCCCTTTTGTGTCTTTTGCTGAGCCTTTACACCCTCACACTCCTTGAGTAAATGGTGACTTCAATACATGCCCATCTTGCAGTGTCACCACAGAAGATGGAATGGGATGGGAATGGTGAGCCATGAAATAATGGCTTATCCCTATGAGTTGTTGAAAATATTTTAGTGCTTCATGTTCCCAGTTGCTGCTTTTCTGGTCAAGTAACATGGTGTACATGAAGAGAGATTAGCTAGGGGAAGGTGAATGGAAAAGTGAGATTAAATAAGACAAGGAGAAACCAAATTATTAAATAATATTAAGTAGATTCAGGGGGAAAAATAAATAGATGGATGAGAAACACCATCTGTCAAGGTGGAATTTAAAAGTGCATTTGAAAGTGAAAATGATGTTTTAGGCTGGGGGCACAATGTGGTATGGAACACAGAGCTGGCAGAGGCCACAAGACCTGAAGTTTAGTGGTAGTTTTAAGATGACTTCAGTGTTAGGTTCCACTTTGCTTCCATGTTGCTGCCTCTTAGGGTTTGTGACAGGGTGACCACCCAGAGCACTCTCTGGTACTGTCTCCAAACAGAACTCGTGAGCAGTGTTGCCTGTTAAAGTGAGATACCTGTGAAAGTGTTCCACTAGAAAACTGATAGATGTAGAATAAGGTGTATTCAAATTCTGAGGCTCACAAGCTAAAAAGGAGGGACATGAAATGCTGATGCTTCTCTAAATCTTGTTTCACTTCAGAAACTGCCCTGGGTGCATTGGCTAGAGTGCTGAGGGAAGACTGGAAGCAAAGCATTGAACTGGCTACCAATATAATTTACATTTTTTTCTGCTTTTCGAGGTGAGTGCAGAGTCCCTGGATTTAGAAACATAAAAAATGTAGTTCTGCTTAGTGGCTTTTCATTTCTTTTCTACTCTGTGCTACAAAACTTCACTGAAATAGGAAAAACACACAGAAACACGTTCGTGCCTCAATTTTATCACTTATAACAAAAAGAACTCATGGTGAGGCAGTTTGTAAGAGAGCTGGGAAGAAAATAGTAAAGATTCTGTCCCATAGCTTGGTGTCAGAAATGAAAGGTGGCTGAGCTGCCACCTCTTTAATTTCCATCTGCATTCCTACAGGGAAGAAACAATGTTCAATATTGAAGTGAGTGCCTGGTCTTATTTAGCTATGCCAGTGTTTCAGCATACCCTGCCTAGAAATAATTCAAGCAGAAATGGCATTTACCTTGATTTTAGATCTCTCCTATATTTCTGGTGAGGAGAGAGTGCTCTGAAGCACTTGCAGTATGGAAGGCAGGGCTGAGGGGAAAACCTTTTCCTTTATGCATGAAAATTGGAATGTGTCTTTATTTTGATCTGGAGCAATAAACTGTTCCTTGTCTTTCTACAAGCTGAGAAAATGTTCATGTTTTCAGAGATTGTTCTTGTTTTGAAATGATTTTCCAATAGGGAAGTGCTATAATGGGTCCCACTGTAAATCTGTAAATCTTTTTTAAAATTTCATGTGGTGCAGTATTGCTACCATAGATGTCAAAATAGATATGAAGCTGTTGGCATTTATTCCTCACAAGTATTATTTCTTCAATGTAGTTTTTCTCAATTTCATGGGATAATCACACATTACAAAATTGGAGCTCTGTGTATGAATATCATAGACCATGAACTGAAGAGACATGAGCTTTGGCAGGAAGAACTTGCTAAAAAGAAGAAAGCTGATATCCTTTTGATGTTCTGGCATAGCCTGATGGCTTCTTACTTGTCTCGATGAGTGTTGTTGGGTTATACAACATGAGCATACAGCACCTTCTGTAAAAGCAGGAGAATTTACTAGAAAGTGCAAAATATAATTGCAGATATGAGAGAGACTAAGAGTGAAGATTTTGGGATGTGGAAGAAGTTAAGCTGAAGCTACTAAAGCAACACAAGGAAAAAGAAATGTTGTATTTTATCAGTAGTATGTCTTAGAACATCTGTGCTGCTTACTAGAGTGTAAAATATCGTGGCCTAGGAGAGAAGAATCATGGCCTGGATTGCAGGTGTAGCAAGCTGGTGCAGAGGGAGAATCTTGACACTGGACATTCCATAGATCCCTTGATTTCACTACTGATTTAGGAACACTTTTGAGGACAATTGTCATCTAGCCTTTATCACTTTTCTCTGAACTCCTTAACTTCTGTAATTCACTTGATGAAGATCCTGAAAATCAAACCCTGAAAAAGGACTATGAGAAAACTTACAAGAAATACAAAGGGCTGGTGGTCAAGCAGGAACAGCTGCTTAGAGGTACCAAATCCAAATAGCAAATCATTTTGTTGTTGGTAAACATGGCTGAGGGATCCTGTTTGATTCTTGTTATAACCAGGATGTCTTAAACATCCTGAATGTGTGGATGAATATGGAAGAGTGTTGCCAAAGAATAAGGAGAAGGCAAGTACTTAATCAGATTGTTTGACACTATTAATAATTTTAAAAGCCATTTATCAGAAGAAGAGAAAAAGTGATCCACTCTTCTTTGCTCATGATGTTGGTTTGGGAGGGGTTGGGTATTTGGATTTTTTTCAATTTGCCTAACTTAGCTTGTATCTGATTCTTTGAATAGATGTCATTCTATCTCAGTTTTTGTACTAAAATACACTTCCTGTTAGATTGAAATTATCTGAATGGAAAACCTTTCCTGAGAGGGGCTTTTTAATGGTTGGAATTGAAATTAAAAAAATACAAACCACACAACATAAAAAGCTTCTAGTGAACACAATTCTAATTTTTTTTCAGAGCCACAATTAGAATCAATCTTCCTAATGCTTTTTAAAGAGACAAAAAAAGCATTCACAGGCAATTTCCTTCAAAATGCACTGACAAGGGAGCATAATGCTTCTGAAAGTCTTGCCTTCAGCACTTAAAGTGTAAAAAGAGACTTGTTTAGTTGTGTTGGTTATGGCCTGTTGGTGTGATTTGTATTGACCTTTGTTAGTTGCAATTTACCTGCTCCTAAACCTCGCTGAGGATACTCGAATTGAGCTGAAGATGAGGAACAAGAACATTGTCCACATGTTGGTGAAAGCACTGGACCGGGATAACTTCGAGCTGCTCATCCTCGTTGTAACCTTCCTGAAGAAACTCAGCATTTTCATGGAGAACAAAAATGATATGGTGAGGCTTGTAGCACTCTACTGCAATGCTGGAAAGGTTGGAGTTCTGAAAACTCAGTGTGGTTGGAGGGAAGAGGGAGACAGCTCTGTTTTCACATTGAGTATCTCTAGCACTGATTATCCTATTGTGTTACAAGTAAAATGAGTGAAAGAAAAGCACAACATCCAATCATAACCTACTGCAAACAGTTTTGAGGAAATGTCATCTCAAACAGAGAATATGATGCAAAATACGATCCACAAAATTCCAAATTTTGAATTCAGCACCTCAGTCTTGTCAGACCCTCACTTCTGGTGATGCCCATGACTCTGCCCCCAGACTTTACTCTTGTGACAACATGTTGTTTCTGCCATGTGTTGACTTGAGAAGAGAGATATTTATCCTTCTGGATAGGCTAGTTTACTTATTTCCTGTATCAGTTTGGTTTTGAAAGGCACTTCACATCTGTTCCTTCCTGCTGCCAGTAGCTCCTAAGAACTGGAGGCAGTTATTCTTCATAAGCTTTTTTATTAGTCTTACACTTCTGAAATGGTAGCATAATTTTTTTTGTGACTTCAAGCTCTAGTCAAGTATCTCCTTTACAGATACTTTAATAGATGCTTGACTTCACCTTTGTGCCTCTATTACAATTTATTATATGAAAATGATACATTTCCCTTATCCAAGAGGTAACCTGAGATCAATGGTACACAGAGATTGTGAGATGAGAAGATCTGTGTAAGGGCAGTAGTGAATTAACTGGACCTTTGCATGCATGTGCACTGAGCACTGCAGACAGGAGGTATCTCCCTTATTTATATATGAGACTTGGTTAGGAAAATAAGAATTAGCTCTCCAGTCCACTGATTTGCTGGCACACTTTCCCCATTCCATCTGATATAATGGGGAGACAAATGGAACAAAGTTGTTGAATTGATTTCATTTCAGAATGTTCTAACAGTTTTGGAAATGTCAGTGTGCTTCAGGTCAGCTGTTTGAGCATTCCTTACTGATAATAAAGATGATGCTTTTTTCTCCATGGTATTATTAAGGAAAACTACCAGTGAAGGAGAAGTGTTCTGATATTTGTATTGGGCAGTAATACAAAACTGTCAAAAGCAAAATGAACCAAGATTAGTTGTGCAGCACCTGATTCTAAGTAAAATGGAATGATCCATATGTATTTAGAGCACATTCTTTCCTTGGCTTTTCCAGGGCCATGTTAAATTCAGAGCAGTGAGGTAGGAGTCTTGCTATCTGATTGTTTCTGATCAAAGCTGTCCAGGCAGTTGTTTGATTATTACACTGTGCTGTGTGGGGAGAGCTGTAGTTTCTTTTCTTAGTGTTCATTTGGTGTCTATTTATAACCAGACTAGTAATGTACATGGAGAAGTCTGAAGAATGCCAAGTAATTTTATGTGCCTCCTTCTGGCCAAAGAAGGATCTGGGAATCAAAAAAATGAATGCATTTAAAAGATTATGTCAAATAAAAGCACAGAAATGTTGCTTAAAACATGATAAAAACTTTCTGAAGTCTTGCCAGTTCAGATGTGTTTTCTGGCTGGTAAAGTGAACATGATCTCAGGAACTAATACCACTTCTCAGTTCTGGATTCCACTTTTTAATTTGCAAGTGATACTTGTTTCAAGATGACTTTCATGCTTTTATTAAATTAACATGCAGGATGGCATCTGGGAGCACATGCACACTTCTGGCTAGGGGTTAATTTGACATTCATGATGAAAAGGCTCAAATTCTTTTTGAACACAAATTTTCTGTCTTTCTTGGTTGGGTCCATCTTTGACTACTGGCAGTTGCTTCAGGCTTGCATGTGTTAAAGTTTAAATGAGTTTGCTCACCCCAATCTAGTTTTGCAGGTGATGTCTTCACCACATTCCTGCAGTATTCCAACTGTGAGGAATGTTTCCAAGACATCTGAACTGGTTGGTTCAAAACCTGTTTTAATTAATGTTTCCCAGCAACCCCATCTAGAAGACTTCAACCACAAAGGCATAAGCAAAACGACTTCAGATGAAAATGCATTAACAGTCACTATTATGGCTACAAATTGGATGTTGAAACCAAAGTAAGTTTGGATGGATTATATTTGTTTTTTTTTTTCCTTGAAATACAGGTTGAAATGGATATTGTTGAAAAACTTGTGAAAATGGTACCATGTGAACATGAAGACCTGCTAAATATCACTCTTCGACTCTTACTGAATCTCTCCTTTGACACAGGCCTGAGAAGTAAAATGGTCCATGTTGGTTTGCTTCCCAAACTCACTGCACTCCTGGGTATGTCTTCTTTTGGTCTAACACAGACATTTCAGCATTTCAGTGAAGCTGTTTGCATCATGCTATGATGTACCTAAAAGTTGCTGTGTCACTTTTGTCTTTGCCACTTCCTCACCACTCCCAGCTTCTCAGCATTCACATCATCTTGTTACACACAGGTTTAAACAAAGTTTAGAAGGTTTACAGTAAGATTCCCCTCTAGGGTCTCTTAAACTAGAATGAATCTTCTAGTCTTTAAAAATTACTTCAATAGTTCCCTGAAAACCATGTGATCTGACACATGAATGATGTTTGTAATTCTGGGGGAGCACCTAGGAAAAATAGCCAGCAACTTCACAGAGCTG
>VZTT01021925.1:0-22902 GCA_013400855.1 Buphagus erythrorhynchus
CTCTCCAGGTCTCCTGGAGCCCCATTAGGTTCTGGGAGGGGCTCTGAGCTCTCCCTGGAGCCTTCTCCTCTCCAGGTGAGCACCCCCAGATCTCCCAGCCTGTTCCACAACCCTGCCAAACCCTGAGCTTGAAGATAATCTGTGAAACACTTCAGCAAACCTGGTCCTTCTGTCAGGGCACTTTGAACCCCTGCTCAGGATGGATTTTGTTTCCTCTCTCACAGCTATGATGACCCTGATGTCTCTTCTGCCTGGCTCTTGTTCTGCCACTGCCAGCAAGCCACAGACCCAGGCCAGCCCTGCAGGAGGACAGCCCTGGCACAGCCCCTGACCCTGCTCAACATCCACAGGCACCTCAAACTCATGGGGGCTCCCTTGGTGGTAGGACTGGGAAGGAGGAGCTGCTGGGCCCTGGGTGGGAGGGCAGGGAGGGATGTGAGGATGAGGGAGGTGAGAGTAGAGAGAAAGGCTGAGTGTGGGAATCAGCCCCTTCCAGGATGGGTCCAGGCAAGGAGCAGGAATCACCTGGTGCAGCTGCCTCACCAATTCAGGGCTGGCCAAAACATAGATAAATTATTGAGGGAATTTTCCAAATTACTCTTAGGCACTGCTAACTCAATATGAAGCTTGTTGCAGTGCTCTTGGTTAAGAAACCTTCCTGATGTTCTGTCTGAACCTCTCCTGATGCAGCTTTGAACCATTTCCACATGTTCTATCCCTGGATATTCTGGAGATATCAGTGTTTCCCTTTCCACATCCCCTCAGGAAGCTGTGGAGAGCGCTGGGATCATCCCTCAGCCTCCTTTTCTCCAAACTAGACATCCCCAAAGTCCTCAGCTGCTCCTGCAGGCTCACTGCAGAAATTTCAGCACCTTTTGGAATTTGATATCACTCCTTCATGCCTTGGTGACCACAAGGAACAGGAGGTTCCCTCCTATTTCCTCCTTCCACGAGGCAGAGAACTTCAGCAGCCTTCTGTTCCCAGTGGTCATCCCTGCCTATCCAAAAGGATGAGAAGATGAGCTGGGGATGCTCCTTCAGCCATTTTCCTGGATTAGGCCCATGGAGGGAAGGCACTTCATCAAGCACCTCTGTGCTGTCGTGAAGCAGCATGCTCAAGGCAGGAAGGGAAGGATTCCAGCTCTTGCATGTTGTGGCTGGGATTTTCAAAATGCCCCAGGGGAATGAATGCCAAGTAAATAAACATGAGTGGAGATTTGACATCTGGAATTGCTAAACCACAAAAAAACCCTACACAAAGTAAAGCCCAGGTTTTTAACAGGGAAGGTCGTGACATGTTGGAACAGTTTAACTGGAGTTGTGTGGGTTCTGCTTCCATGGATGTTTTAGAATTGGGGTTGGGAGCTTTTTCCTGAGAATTTCTGTGGCTGAGAAAGAGCTGAGGTACCTTCAACTTATGCAGCTGTGCTGTAACATAACCCTGGCTGTTCTCCAGACAGAGGTTGCTGAGGACCCAGAGAAGATCTCCACTGTTCACTTGCAGCTTGGGCTGCCCCTGGTGTTCATCCTGAGCCAGAAAGAGACCTATGAGGCTGACAGGAGGACAGCAGAGTTTGTGGCCTGGCAGCTCTTGGGGAAAGCAGGAGTTGCCCTTTTGTCCAGGTATTTCTCTCAGGTGTTTTGAGGTCCTCATTGCTTTTTGTGGGGTTTCTGAGCTGGGTTACCCCAACACCAGGATGACACTCAGTGGACTCAATCACACTTGGATGAGAGGCAGTAAAACCAAGCTGTATCCTGTGGCAAGATGTTTCATATTTAAGGATTTGTCCAGAATTGTATTAATTTGGAACTGTTGCTGGCTTAGAGGTGGAAAAATATTCAGACTAAGAGAGATTTTGGAGAGGAAACTTAGCACTGATGGAATTAGGGCAGAAAGAGGAGGGGTGACCTTCCATGTCACAGCATCTAATGTTCACTTTGTATTTTGGAAGGGACCTCGTAAATCTGAACGTTCTGCACCGGTCAAACGTCGCCCTGAAGACACCAGATGAGGTTGGATGCTGGATTTCTTTTTTGGACAACTCTTAGCTCTGGAGAGGGTGGTGGGATGTAGCTCATCTCTGGTGTTAATTTGGCAGCATTCCCTGAAGCTCGAGGGGAAATGTCTTTCCTAAGTTGCACACATGTGTGCAACAGTTTATCCAAAGTATCTGTGGATTTCCCAACCCTGGAAGTGTTCCAGGCCAGGCTGGACAGGGCTTGGAGCAGCCTGGGCTAGTGGAAGGTGTCCCTGCCATGGCAGGGGGTGGAACTGGGTGATCTTTAATGTCCATTCCATGATTTGGGTGCTGCAGAACCATTNTGTCCCTGCCATGGCAGGGGGTGGAACTGGGTGATCTTTAATGTCCCTTCCATGATTCCTTGATTTGGGTGCTGCAGAACCATTGTGCCTGCTGAGAAAGAGAAAATAGTTTATTTTGGGTTCAAAACATTGAGTGACATCTCCACTACACCTTAAGGCAGCACAAGGTTGTGAACTACATCCAAGTGCAAATTTGCCCAAAGATTTGGATTTCTGAACGCCTTAGGAAAGGTGTCAGAAGATGGGAGAGGGACTGAGTGTGAAACAAAGAGCAAACAACCAAAGGTCTGTGCTGAGCTGTTGTAACCCAGTGCCTCTGGCAGTGAGCTGGGGAAGGGGCAGGGTGTGGGTTAAATGAGGTTGATCAAGATGAGTTAAACTCTGGAGGGACTTGACCCAGCTTGTGAGGCAAGGCTGGAATTGGGTGCTGGTAGATGCCAGGGAACACACACACACATGCCCCAGATTACCTGAACTGTCACACTTGGGATTTCAGCTGCAGGATCAGACCTGAGCATCCCCTGAGGGCTTCCCGTGGCCTGCTGAGAGATGTGCACATTGGGTGGCTCTGGGAGCCCATGGGAGGTGCCAGCACTTTGTCATTTCTCTCAGCTCCTGATGAACTTTCCATTTTCTCTCCAGTGCCTTTGTCTGAGCTGGTGCCAGCACTGTTTTTAAGCTGACAAGGTCTCATTTGTGAGAAATTCTAGTTGATTTTTTGCTTCTTTCCATGGGTTGGCAGTCCCTGTACACTTGGGGACATTTCTCCTGGCTGAGCTCCATGAGATAAAGGACTTTTTGTGCTGGTTTCCCAGGCTGTGAGGGGCTCCTCAGACCTAGCCTGACCCCTCTAATGAGGGGACATCCGAGTGTCCCCCGTACTTCCCTGCTCTTCTTCCCTGCTTGACCACTGGGATTTTTCCTGTAGTGCTGAATCTGGGAGATGGGGCTGGTGTTCACTTTCACCACAGGATCCCTCATAGCCACGTTTATTTCCTCACAAAGAAACGTCAGCCTGGAATGAGAACAATTCATGCACAGGAGAAATTGAGTCAAAGAAACAGAACCCAGACATTCCCCTGTTTGGTAGCTTCAGGGATCTGTGCCATATCCCAAAAATAAGGAGTTGGGAGATGGTGCCCCATCATCCCTGAGTTTGGTCTGCAGATAAAATAAGCAGAGGGGGATGTTATGCTCCCACTGATTTACTGTTTTCTTCAGGGAATGCCAATCCAATACCTGGTCTTGGAAGACACTGATGAAGTTATAACCCTGGTGGAAGATAAAAACAAGGTCAAACAAATCGAGGAGGATGAGCAGGAGGAGGAGGAAGATGAGGATGAGAAAGAGAATAACAATCAAGGTGTGCAATTAATCAGTAAAAAGCTGATTGTCATCAGACAGAAGGTGCAATCAGCATCAGACATGGCAAAGCATTAGAGAACACTTGCAAACCATCACAGTCAGTCCATGGTGGCCACAAAGTGGCTCTTTCATTCTCTGAGGTCACTGAAATATGACAGACAGGTCTGAGTTTTAGTGGAAACACCAGGGGGGAAAATCAGAGCTGTTAGAGGAACAATTGCTGTGTGAGGGACAGGAATGTGCTTGGATACACCAGCTCCAAAGGCATGGAGGGTTAAAGTGCACCCAGCACTGTGTCCTCTACAAGCATCTGGAAATTATCCATCCCTTTGGAAGGGTTTGAGCCACGTTTTTGTAAGAGCAGATCCAGACTTGCTTCCTCCAGGGAGAAACCTCTGGTCCCTGCAATGCATAATTGAAAATGCATTTGTTCTCTGTGAAAAACTAGGGGTGTTTTCTTTAAAAAGGGAGCAGGATTCTAGAGGAGCTTAAAGAGTATTGTTCCAATCAAGGGCAGAGCTGGTGTGAGATGGGATTAGGGCATTTTGGGGCCTTTGTCTGGGTGGCTGTGCCTCCTCTCCCCATACAAGATTTCACTCACTCCATGTCTCTGCTGAGAGGTTCTGGATTACAAAATCATGCACTGGGGTGGCCCAGGGGGCTGCAGTTCCCCCTGCCCTGGACATACCTGTGGGTCCCTTGCAGATATTCAGGATGACCAGGTGGTGGAAGCAGTTTCCAGGGACAAGAAGAGAGAGCTGCCCCTGGAGGAGATCCTTGTCCTGACAGAGGAGAACTTCCACTCTTCCCTCTCGGAGGCTGCAAGGACAGTGGTGCTGTTTTATGCCAGCTGTGAGTATGAAATGTGGCCTGGCTGTCCCTTCTCTAACTTTGGGATGCTCTCTGTACTTTCCATGATCCTGGAGACAAGTTTTGACCATTAATCCCTGCCACATCCTGTCCCATGAGCACTAATAACAATCAGATTTAATCAGTTCTGATTGGTTGATAATAGCAGATATCAATCTGATATTTAGAGATTTTTAACCTTCATTTTATAGGAAAAAACTGTGGGACAAGAGGGGAAATTTCTGTAGCATGGATACATGGGCTGGCCTAGACAGTCTGGTGTCTGCTGAAGCATAAGGTTACATTTTCGAATTATTATTTGAAATTGAAATTAAAATAATAAATGTTATTTATTCCAAGTCTTACAGAGCTTGAAGCACCTCAGGATGTAGAGATTCATAAAGTGGCATTGTCAGGGAGCAAGGTGGGGCTGGCTGTCCCCTGGCTGTCCCTCAGGGCTGTTTCCCCTCTCCTGTGTTTCAGGGGAAGCCGTGTCCCTGGCAGTGCTGCGCTCTTACTGCGAGGTGCCCGCTCACCTGAAGGGTAAGGAACCCCAGGGCTCAGGGCTCTCACCTGCTCCTCTTGCCACTAGGAACCAAGACACTGATGGGACCTCACTCCCTCACTGGAATACCACTCATTTTTCCCTCTCAGACTCCTAAGGAAAGTCATATCCACACCAGGTTGTTTAGGAACACTCCTTTGTGTCTTATTTAGGGATCTTTGCAGAGTCTCTGCTCTCAGGGAAAAAAACACAGGACAGGAGGAAATGGCCTCAAGTTGCACCAGGAGAGATTTAGGCTGGATATGGGGGAAAATTCCTTCATGGAAAGAGGTGTCCAGCCCTGGCACAGCTTCCCAAGGCAGTGCTGGAGTCCCCATCCCTGGAGGGATTTAAAATCCATGTGGATGTGGCACTTGGGGACATGGGACAGTGGTGGCCTCGGCAGTGCTGGGGAGACAGTCAGACTCCATGATCTTGGAGGGCTTTTCCAAGGTAAGCAATCCCATCATTTTATGATCCTGGAAACATTCAAGGCCAGGTTGGATGGAGCTTGAAGCAATCTGGGATAGTGGAAAGTGTCCGTGCCCCTTCCAATTCAAATTACTCTGTGATCTCATTTGGTGGGCACAGTGACTGCATGAGGGAGAATTTGGGAAGGGCCTGGACAGAGCCTCAGTGCCAGTGGGTGACACAGAGCAGCAAACAGCAGGAACTGTGGCCTGGAACATGGAAAGAGAGTCCTGTTTGTGTCCTCAGGGCCCTGTCATGCCCAGGCCCAGGAGATACCCTGCACATCAATGAAGGTGGCATCTCAGCTCTGCTGGAAAAAGGAGCTGTGATTATCCCTGGCTTTGGAGGAAATGGGACAGACTGGTGTGGGCAGGCCCAGATCCACCAGGCAGGACAATGTCAGAGGGAGAATTTGCAATGATGGTGCCTCCAGGGCTTGCAGACTGGCTTAGTTACATGGGAATTCTCACAGGTGGCCATAGAATTCCGTAAAAAACACAGGGATGGTGAACAATCAGCAGCACTTGGAGCCAGCACATCAGGGAATCTGGGAACAAAGGCAGGAGGGAGGGATCCTTCAGGAGGGTCTGTGTAGTGTAAGCCCCATGTTCAGGTCTTCAACCCCACTCTGGTTTGTGGAGAGAGGTGGGTTCTTACATGAGCTGAATCTCTTCCAGAGGTGCCTTTTTTTCTCCCCTTGGCTGCAGGGGACACTAAGGTGGCTTCATCCTAGTGTGGCAGAGTGGGCAAGTCACATGGATCTGGGCAAGAGCTATTCCAGAACCTCTGGAAGTGGCTGGTGCCTTCTGTTTTTTTTTCTCCATCAAGGCTCATTTCTCATGGTGCTGGCAGCCCCCTGGGATTCAGCAGTGGGGACCCTACAGATTTCTGCAGTGGGAATTGCTTACAAGAAGCTCTCCTGGAAATGCTGCAGACAGTGCTGAGGGCTGGAGGAAAGCTGCTCTGCATTGGTGGTTTGCATAAAGGGAAAGTCACCAGCAGCTTTGGTCTGGACTGAAATCCCAGGAATAAACAGGAAGGAACAGGAGAGGTGGTTGTTGTTGTTGTTAGAGATACTGGGGTTGGTTTTGGGGTTTCTTTTGGACTTCCCCAGCAGCCAGACCAGCTAAAGGAGAAACACGGGAGAGTCTGTGGGTAAAACCTAGCCTCTTCCCAAGCCAGTGGCAAGCCTTGGTGGGTTCTGCATGGCCAGGATTTCACCATGTGTGTTCTGAATCACCTGATAACAATCTCCGGGCAGGAAAGCAGCCACAGACAGACTTTCAGCAGAGATCATGAACTGCCTGGGGTCAGGGCCTTTCCTCTGTGATCACTGAGGTCTCTCCAAAGACTCCCAGGCCAGATGTGACCCTGTGGAATGATTCCAGTCTGGTTTCTCTGCTGTGACCTCGGAGCAGACACAGAGCAGCTGCATTAGTGGATCTGGAGATCCTTTTTCCCTGCTGCTAAAGGAGCCTCAGGGAACTGGGAGACCCAGAGGAGCTGGAAAACCTCAGAAGATGCTGTTCCCTGGGCTCTCAGTGATGGCTGGATCAGGAAGAAGACCTCGAGCAGTGCAGGACTGAGAATAAAACATTGGATCTGGCTTGGGGCACTCACAGTTCCCCAGAAGTGCTGGTATTCCTGCCTGCTCTGGGGTGGAGCTTCCTTCCCGAGGGCTGGCAATCCACAAGCAGCTGTCTGAGGAGTGAATCACCCATGCTAGAGGCACATTTTGAATTGCAGATCCAGGTCCTGCTCCCGATGCCAATTCTTTGTGCAAAATGGCACCCAGAACAGGCCATGTGTGATCAAACACATGGGAATGGAGGAGGCTGGAGACTGCAATGACCCCGTGAGTCATCCCATACCAGATGCTCAGCAGATCCTCACCAAGTGAAGTTTCCAGCCCTCAAGTGTTTGTTTTGAGATCCAGTTTAGCAGGAGACAAAGAGGAGCATCTCTGCCTTGCTGAACTGAGTTTTCTACCCTTGGAGCAAGAATTTCCCAGTCCCACTGGGAAGTTGCACTGCGAAATTGCACTTGCACTGCTGCACCTCTGGTTTGCTTTTGCAAGATGGGAATTTTTGGAAGCAGCAGGGTTAAGAGCAGAGGATGTGAAGGTGAGACAGTGCTGAGCATTTTTTGTGTGGGTCATTGGCATTTTGGGCAAAGAAGAGAGGAAATCAGTATCTAAGAAGAGCAATATATTGTGATGGAAAATGGTTCTGCTTCCCTCCTCTGTGCTTGTGGGGTCTTGACCAGGGACTTACAAAGACAGGGGGTGAAGTTGTAGCTCAAAGGCAGGAAAATCAGCTGCATGATTTAGCAATGAACATCCATGGAGTGTAACTGAAGTGAGGATTTCAGGGTTCATTGGGTGATGTTTTCCAGGTAGTTGTTTGCATCCTCTATTGGATTCTTCCTCTTGAAGTGCAGCACTTTGTAGATAACTTGTCTTTCATGTTGTAGCCTTTGGACTAGCTCTTCAAGTGAGCTGGTTTTTTAATACAATCACAGAATTGTTCAGCTTGGAAAAGTCTTCCAAGATCATTGAGTCCAACCATTCCACCAGCACTGCCAAGGCCACCACTGTCCTATTTCCACAAGTGCCACATCCACACAGCTTTTAAATCCCTCCAGGCATGGGGACTCCATCACTGTCCTGGGCAGCTGTGCCAGGGCTGGACACACCTTTCAATGAAGAAATTTTCCCCAATATCCAGCCTAATCCTCCTGTGATGCAACCTGAGGCCATTTCCCCCTCTGAGCCTCCTTTTCTCCAGGCTGAGCCCCTTTCCCAGCTCCCTCAGCCACTCCTGGTGCTCCAGACTCTTCCCTATCTCCACTCCTTTCCTGAGCATGCTCAAGCACCATGCCAGTCCTGCCTTCCAAATAATTCAAGTTCAAGGGATTCCTGATTTTTCTTNGGATGGACACACCTTTCAGTGAAGAAATTTTCCCCATTATCCAGCCTAATCCTCCTGTGGTGCAACCTGAGGCCATTTCCCCTCCTGAACCTCCTTTTCTCCAGGCTGAGCCCCTTTCCCAGCTCCCTCAGCCACTCCTGGTGCTCCAGACTCTTCCCTATCTCCACTCCTTTCCTGAGCATGCTCAAGCACCATGCCAGTCCTGCCTTCCAAATAATTCAAGTTCAAGGGATTCCTGATTTTTCTTGTTCCTTATGGCATTGATGGTTTGTTTTGTCCTGGTTTTCTAAGACCTCTAGGACAGAGCTTCTTGCTCTTGCTGGGTTTAGTAGCACCTAAAACCACAGGACAGGGTTTTGTGTTCCTCTTTCACCTTTCTTCCCACTCAGCACTGACCTGTGACCAGGGCTGGACAGTCCTTTGCTGAGTTCCTCAGTTCCTGAAAGTTCTGCACATTCAGTCATTAATGAAATGGTGCAGGTTGGGATGGGAGAGGGACCATCCGGTACCAGATGTTTTTCAGGCCAGATGGCCAGATGAGGCTCCTTCAGAGCACATGGTAGATAATTCCCTTGGGAGATATCCAAATATTAAAATTCATCTTTGAAAGAGCTTCAAGCAGCCTCACAACTCAATTTTAACAGGACATCAAAGCCCCATTTCCATGGAATTGTTTTCCAGAGTTGGGCAAGACACAAGATGATGTGGTAAGAGATGATGAGAACCAGCTATACTGGATCAGAGGTGTGAAGTAAGTCTGAGGTCAGGCTTTCATTTTGAGATCTTCTTGCAGAGTCTGGGAATGACACAAAGCATTTCTGCTCTTGTGTGTTTTGACAATTCCTGCCTGTCTGAGTGGATTTGCAGGCCCTTCACTTGTGCTGCTTCCTGCTTTTTCTGCTCAAGAGTTTGACACAAGGCAGAGCAGCAGCAAAATCCTCATGTGAACTGCAGTGCAGAACCTCAAGTGAAGGCTGCAGAAAATGGTCCTGTGGGAGGCCAAGGATACAGGGATAAGGAGTAGGAATTAATGCTGAGGTCACCTCTGCCTTCATCCCCATCTACAAAAACCCTCATGGAATTCCAGAAGGGTTTGGGTTGGGAGGGACCTTAAGGCTCCATCTCATTCCATGGGCAGGGACACCTTCCTCTACAAGCCAAAGATTTGTGCAACTGCAGCATTTCCTTCAGTAAAGAATCATGGAGTCACAGGATGTTTGGCTTGGAAGGACCTTAAAGCCCATTTCATTCCACCCCCTGCCATGGGCAGGGACACCTTCCACTATCCCAGGTTGCTCCAAGCCCTGTCCAACCTGGCCTGGAACCCTCCCAGGAGTTAGAGGCAGCCACAACTCCTCTGGGTAACAAGGATTTGTGCAACACTCAGCTGTGTGTTCTCAGGAACTTGGCTTAATGTTTGGTCAGCCCTCCCACCCTGGTATGGGTTGCTGCTTGACCCTGCCCAGTGATGTCACTGCCCCCTCCAGAGCACCCTTGATGTGTTATTAGATTTTATTGGTTCTCTCTCACTGGCAATTTCCAGGCAAAACTTGGTTGGGTTTTTCCTCAGGAGGGAAGTTTTCCAAACTGCTCCAGATTCTCATTTGCTTAAACCTTTCCAAAAACATGTTTCCCAGGCTGGCTTGCTGGGCTCTGCAGAGCTTTCTCCAGGACAGAAGAACATCATTTTCTTCCCCTGGGTTGCAGATGCTGTTGAGTGTCCATCCCTTTCCTGCAACACTGGTGGTACCTTTGCATCCTGCTTCTCCTCATGGAATGCTGCTGTCCTTACACTTTGCCTTTCACATTGCTTTCTGTCCCTCTAGGCTTGAGATCAAAACCAGATTGGATGTGTTTTATTCCATCAGCCAGGCCTTTCATGAAAATAGTGATTAGAATCAGACCCAGGACAGGGAGAGAAGAAAGCTTGGCTGGTTTCTCTTGAGAAATCCTCATCATCTGCCCCAACCCTTGTTTCTGGAGGACTCTTTACCATGGTCTGCCTCCACATGTGTACTTGTCTCTAGGTTTTATCCCATCTTTCCCATGCAGCTTTTGAGTCCTGTTCAAAGAAATTTAGAGAAGGAATGAAGATTCCTGAGATAGAGCATTCCTGCTGTGGGCATGGACAACTGCACACTGCTCTTGGTCAAGCCCCTGAGGCAGCTCAGGTGAGGCTGGAAGCCAGGGGAAGGGAGGGAGTGAAACTGGTCAGGATTTAGATCAGGCTTACCCTTGGACTAACAGCAGCAGCCTGTGCTGGGCTTCACCCAGCCCAAAGATGAAAGAAAGGCTGATAAGGTCCCTGGAAGTGTCCAAGGCCAGCTTGGACAGGGCTTAGAGCAACCTGGGATGGTGGAAGGTGTCCCTGCCCTGGCAGGGGGTGGGATGAAATGGGCTTTAAGGTCCCTTCCAAGCCAAACATTCTGTGACTCCATGATTCTTTGCTGAAGAAAATGCTGGAGTTGCACAAATCTTGGGCTCATAGAACCAACTTTTCATTTGTTTCACTTCTTACCAATCTTTTGAGTTTCTTGCATTGGTGAAACCCATAAAAATCCTTGTTAGGACATTTCCCAGGACCCACTGTTGGACTGACTGCTCTATAATTCCCAAGTGCTCTTCCTTTCCCACCCCCTTACTTGTAAGACCCTTTCTTAAGGTCCTACAAGTGTCTGCTCGTGGCTTGGCTGGGATCACAGAAAATCCTGAGCTGGAAAGGATCTACAAGGATTATCAAGCCCAACTCCTGGCTCTCAGGACAGCCCCAAGAGTCCCACCCTGTGCCTGAGGGCAGTGGGTGGGAGCATCTCTCTTCCATCCCATTTAACTGGTCCATGTGCATTTGGCTTCATGCTTGAGGTAGAACAGAGATTTTTCAATATTGAACAACTTAATAAATACAAAAACCTTGGCTGCATCCTCCTCCTTCATCATGCCAAGCTTTATCTTCCCTCTTTCCTGGAAGTGAGTGCCTGCATTATTTCTGTCTCTTGGCTTTATTCCTAAGGTATTTCCAATACCTTTCCCTACCCTTTTAAGCTCCTGGACATTTGCCTCAGGCTTTTGTGGTGTTGCTTGGAGTTACCAGTCAGATGGGAACATTTCTGGGAATGAGTGATTTCAAGAGGGAGATGGGCTGTACTCAAAGGGATTGTGTATTTGGGGCTGGATTTTGGTAGATTTCTGTCAGCATTAATACAAATGTAGACAAAAAACATCTACCAAGCTAAGAAAAAGCTCTGTTTTCCAACCAATTTATTATTGGTTTTTATTTCTTTATTTTATTTATTATTTATTTTTTGTATCATTCATGAGTATTTCTTTTCCACTCTAGGAACCCCGGGGGTTTTGCTGTCCCGGGTGAACTGCTGGGACTGGCCTGGCCTTTGCTCCCAGGAGAATGTCACCCAGTTCCCCACCATGAGGATTTACAAAGAGGGACAGCAATCAGTGACATATGGTGGCATGTGGGGAACTGAAGAGCTGAGCAGCTTCATCCTGCTGTGAGTGACAAATCCCCAGTGGGACATCTGCCACATCTTCTGTCACCATCCCTGTCTATTTGCTGGAATTCCTTCTTTTTATTTTTAGTGGGGATCCCAAGGCTCACAGTTTGGTTCAGGCTGTTCTGTCTTTGCTCCAGCACCTCTCTGGGACTTCCCAGATGATAATTTTGTTTCTAATGAGTTGTCACACTTGTCCCATTGTGATGGGGGCTTGTTGGATTGAGGTTGCCCTGTTGTCTCTTCATCCCAAAAGCAGAGAAGACAAGAGCCCAAGTTGTTTCTCTGCCTTTCCACAGGAGCCAAGTTTCCTGCCCACTGAAGTTGGCCACGATGGATGAAGCAGAAGGATATTTAAGAGGGGAGTTTCCATCTGAGCTCCCATCCCACCACCACACCTCACTCCTGGGAGTTTTTAACAAAGCCACCAGCAAAGGTTTGTTGGGACTGGTGGGTTAAGCACTCTCCAGCTTCATTCCTGGTGGGACAGGGATGCTTCCAGCTGTTGGAAGTTCACAACACACCTACCTGGCACTGCCTTTTTACAGTGAGAGGGTAGCAGGTGATGCCAGGTGTGGGATTTCAGATCCATACTCTGGCTCAGAGGACATCCAGTTGTGTTTGCTACACCCACTGTGGGAGTATAAACTTCCCAAGCCTGTGGTCCCTGTTGCATCTCCTGCCCCTTACCCCCAAAAGTTTGACTCTGTCCTCTTTATGAGTCCCTTCAAAGTAGTTGTAGCTGGCATTAAATTCCCTTTAAGCCTCTGGTTTAGCCCAGATCCATCACCCTCTTCCATGTACAACATGTCCCATAAGTGCTTCCTTTAAAAAAGGAAGATACCCACTCTTGGATCTTGCTGACTTCTCCTGAAGAAGTGGTAGCCCCAGTTCTTGTAACACACAATCCAAAACCTTTATTTTTTTAAAAACAGAGCAGCAAAAGGGTAAAATAGAAGTTTCCTGCATCAGAAGGGATGAAATGTGAATAACTCAATGAAATCCACTTGTGGATTTTGGAATAGGTGGACACAGAAGTGCAATGAGTAACCAAGCAAGAGGGAATAAAGCCAGTCTGGAGAGAGAGCATCAGACAAATCACAGAATCATGGAATGGTTTGGGTGGGAAGGGACCTTAAATCCCATCCCATTCCACCCCATGCTGTGGGCAGGGACACCTTCCACTGTCCCAGGCTGCTCCAAGCCCTGTCCAACCTGGCCTTGGACACTTCCAGGGATCCAGGGGCAGCCACAGCTTCTCTGGGCACCCTGTGCCAGGGCCTCACAGTTGGGAGCTGAGATCTTCCAACCCCACAGACTCTCAGTTGCCAACTTCCCCTGGGAAATGCTGCCTTAAAAATAGGAGAACTTCCTGATCTTGCTTAGGATCGAACTTTCAGACTGTTTTCCATTTTAAAGCTCCCTTGTGCCTCTAAACTTTGGTTTAATGCAAACCAAGCTACTTTCTCACAGTAGAGGGTCCAGAGGGAAGAGGTAAGAACAAGACAGGATGCCTGGAGCCCACTAGAAAACTCCTTGGGCTGTGTTCCCTGAGCCAGCTGACAGCCAATTCTCTGCCTTCCTCTGGAGATCTAATCTGGTAAATACAGCAGGAAATCCAACTGATCCCAAAAAACCTTTAATCCAGCCCAGAGAAGCTGTGGCTGCCCCTGCATCCCTGGAAGTGTCCAAGGCCAGGTTGGAGCAACCTGGGATAGTGGAAGGTGTCCCTGCCATGGCAGAGGGTTGGAACTGGATGAGCTTTGGGGTCCTTTTGGGATTCTACAGAGAAGTTGTTCATTTCCTTCCATGCAAACAAGAGCCTTGGAGGTTTCCAGACAGCTCTTTGTGGATCCTGTAGGATTGCCTCTTCCCTCAGGGCACATTCCATCTGCAATCCAGAATGGCATCCTCAGGCTGGGGTAACTCAGCCACAGGGAGATGAAATTTGGGATGTCTTCTCCACCCCTCTCCTGGGGGTGCTGGAGCTGTGATGCAGAACAGCCTGAGGGAGCAGGAACCTGGAGCCAGCTCTTCTGGCATCAAACCAGGCTGGAGTCAGGAGAACCACATTGTTCCTCTTACTAACCTGTAGATTTATCTGGAATTCCCAGGCATTTTCTCATGAGAGAATTTCTGCTCTAACCCCAAGCAGCAGTGAACTGTGTCATTGCCATTTCTAGTGAACTGAGACAGAGCAATCAGATGTCCTGCTAAAAAAAATCCTGGATATTTTCCAACCCTTAGCATCAGGACTATGTTCAGAAGCCATTTTGGGGGTCTGAGCTAAAAGAGGCTTGGTGGAAAAATCCAAATAAAATTTACTAGGGAGAGGTGAATGTATTATGAGGGCAATGAACGAGCATTTTCCTGGAAACTCGGAGAATTTTTTATCACAGAAATTTGCTTTTGATGCAGAAACTGGGAGCATCCTGGGAAGTCAAACTGTCCTAAACCCTCAAATATCCCTGATCTCTGGTGCCTCACAGGGCTTGGCAGCATCAGTGGAAGTGAGGAAGGCAGGAGAGATGCTACAGGAGCTGCTGTGCTGGAGAGCACAGTCAGAACATGCCTCCTTCCAGAGAGATAAGGAGTGGGGCTCAGATCCTGCTTCCCAAAACTCTGCAGGGATTTTAGACCCTTCCTCAGTTGGCAGCTTGATTCCTTCTTGTTCCCAAATGAGTGAAGTTGTGCTTGTGCAGTTCAGGACAGCTGGGATTCTAGCTCAAGGAATGTGCTGCAGAGCATGATCAGCCTCCTCAGGGAATTAAAACTGTGCTTTCAGGGGGGACTAATTTCCTAGGAAGTATTTAAATAATTTTTTTTAAGTGCTTCCTGTCTACAGTGGAGCTGTGTGAATTTGGGGGGTTTGGGGTATGATGCAAAGAACCTGTCACTGGAGAAATATGGGCTGGTGTATGGCTCTGGGTCTAGTACTGCCAGAAATAGGGAAAAATTTGGAAGTGTAATGGGGAGGGAGGATTTCATCAGGTCAAGGAATAAGCCTGGTATTGCTGGAAGTTGTCCTGACTTAAGAGGGAATTTCTGCAGCCAGGGCTGACCCAGGGCAGCACTTCAAGACAAGCTCATATCTCAAGTGAGGATTTAAAGCTTGGTGGAGGAACTTGGGATGGGAACTTTTCTTTCATCACTGATAAAATCAAGTAACCAAACACCAGAAGAGCTGGAGAGCAACATCCAAGAATGGTTTCTCTGTAGCAGCTGGAAAGGAACTTTGGACAATGGCCTGGAGTGACAGGACACAGGGAATCGCCTCCCACTGCCAGAGGGCAGGGATGGATGGGATATTGGGAGGGAATTCTTGGCTGTGAGGGTGTTGAGACTCTGGCACAGGGTGCCCAGAGAAGCTGTGGCTGCTCCTGGATCCCTGGAAGTGTCCAAGGCCAGGCTGGAGTGTAAAGTGTCCCTGCCCATGACAGGAGTGGAACTGGATGAGCTTTAATGTCCCTTCCAACCTAGACCATTCAGAGATTCTATGATAATGACTGAGCCCTCAATGAGCCACTCCTTTCCTTCCATTAAAAAAGGAAAACAGTTTAAATGAAAGTTTATGGGCCACATGGGAAACAGTGGAAAATACAGCTTTGAGTGTAGCTGCAAAACAGGAATCAACCAAAAAGTGACCAGTTGTGAGGCAGCTCCATCTATTGAGCTCTGAGTCACTGGTCCCAGGAGCTTGGGCTGGCCAGCTGTGCAGTGACAGTGAACATTCTGAGGAATAGTCACTGTCTGTGACAGCAATTTATATCATGGCTGTACCTGAGACACCCCCTTAGTTCTCAGGAAAAACCTGGCTTTTCCAAAAAGTGAGATTTCTCCCTCTCCTTGGGTCAGAAGAGCAATTTTTGTTGCTTTCAGTTGCTCAGTGCAGAGGAGGAGGGGGGTGGTGATGTTGAAATCCTCGCTGTTCTCACCCCACCTTTGGCAGCAGCTGTTTGGAGCTCTGATCTCTGCATTTCACAAGCTCCCCACCATGCTTTGCATGTTCCCACAAAGCTTGGCTTTCCCATGGATCCACTGCCTGAAACCACAGCCAGGCTGGACAAGGCTTGGAGCAACCTGGGCTGATGGAAGGTGTCCCTACCCATAGCAGGGGTGGAACAAGATGAGCTTCAGGTGCTTTCCAACCTAAATCATTCTGGAATTCTGTGAAATTGGGGGCTTTTTATAAGGGAATAACCCAGCTCTGCTGTCAGCTTTGTTTTGGAGCTGTGCTCTCAGTCTCAGCTGTGATCAAGAGAGCCCAGCCTGGCTTTTCCCTATCCTACAACAACCCAGTCTGCTGGGAGGAGCTGGATAAACCAAGAGACACTTGAGGGAAAGGTTGGTTTATCTCCAGGCTCTTAGCCCTACTCCAGTAAAGTCATCATCCATCATTTCTCAAAGGTCACTGGGATTTATAAGATTTCTGTTTAGACTTAAAATTGGTCTCCTGTTTCCAAGAACACTTACAAACTGTAAGTCCTTAAACACATTTCATTTTCCAGCAGTGCCTCTGTCCTGCAGATCCTGGAGGCTCAGTGCTGGTGGCTGAAGAGCAAACACTGTTCTCATAATGAGAATTTTCCCCTGATCCTTGCTCTCTGCCTGCTCCTCCTCCCATGGCCTGCAGCCCTGAGCTGCAGTAATTTCTTGTGAGCCTTTAATCCTGGTTTAGATCCTGAAATCTGCTCTGACAGGATGTTATGTGTGGAAAGGCATCGATCAGGTTTCCAGGAAAAAACCTCAACACCTCTCTTTCTGTTGTTTATTCTTGTATCTTTGTCTTTTTCCAGCCAGGGAAGCTTTTGAAGAGGCAGGAAACATCTTAAGTGGCCACGTAAGGATGGGGATGTATTTTGAAGATGATGCCTTGGCTTTGTAAGTGGTTTCTGTTTTTCTCTGGGAAGAATTCAAGCTGATCTGCACTTAGTGAAAGGCAGTGCCTGGAACAAGTGTCCTAGTGCTGAGTGACAGCTACAAGTGGCTTTTGCCTGCAGGGAGATGGGTCAGGACTCATCCAAAGGGAATTGTCACCTTGGCTCTGCCAGTGATTCTCAGCCTGTCCATGGTCACCTTCCTGCTGTTCATATTCACTCTGGGTATTTTCAGTCCTTCAGCCCCCATGGATGTGGTTGTGTTCCTCACACAAACAGGAGCAAACCTTTCTGAAAATAACAAACAGGCTGGAAAAATTGTACCATCAATGTGTGAGGGAGAAAAAGTCTTGCCTTTCTCTTTCCATAAGGAAAAAAGGATGGATAGTCACTGCAGTGCCTTCCCTTGCTCTGGTGGTTGCTCCCAGTTGCCAAGAAGAGCCAGAAGAGAAGCTGCTTGTGACTACTTGGGCTAGGAGTGGAGTGGACATTGAGTCTGGGTGCTGGAAAAGGCTTTGGAAGCTGGGAAATAAATGCTGTCTTGCTATGGAGGTACATTCCTGGTGGAATTGCATCCCTGACTTTAAGCCAAATAGGAGTTAATGGGATCTTACCTGTGTCATTTGTCAAAGTCCTTTGGGTTGGAGTGTGAGAGGTGCATCAGTGCCTAGAAATGCCACTGGATCCAGGAGGAACCTCCAACTTGCCCTGGCATCTCATTTCCATCAAGGCAGAGTTAAAAATCCCAGGAGGTCCTTGGCCTGGTTTCCAGGTGTGGGTTTAACAGCCTGCAGTACAGCAGTGAATTATTTTCATTAGTTCCTCAGAGGTGTGATGCATTCCTGATGAGACACGGGCATTTTTGTGGGGAGCATGGAGAATAAAAATGCAAATACCTTGGGAATATATCTCTATTAACCAAACTGCTCCAGGCATTAGTTAAGACTTTTCTTCCCTGAGGATTTCAGCCCAGCTGATAGAAGGAAAAAAAAACAGAGGACAGGGTGATCTCTCAAGGTATCAGTAGAAGAAGCCTGTGTTCTCTCAGAGCTGACACATGCAAGAATCCACCTCCCTGCTCCTGCTCCAGGAGTCTGCAGCCTGCTCCTGTTTAGCAGGAATATTTAGTGCAGTTTATATTCATAGTCCTTCTGCCACATTGGGATTTTGGCTGTGATTTGTGGGTGAAGCTACTGTAGCTGATGGGCTTCTCAACTGTAAGCAGAAAGTAAACACTTACAGGAATTCCTTATGCAAGAGTCAGGCTCACTTCCCTTCTTCAGAAAATGAGAAGCCATTCTTCAGCTGAGTGCTCAAGGAGAAAATATTTGTGGCTCCCAGGTTACAGAAAGCTGATTCCCCCTTTGTGCATCCTGTAGACCTTTTGCAGAGAACAAGGGCTACAGGATACACAAAGGCTGCTGTCAGCAAAGCTGTTTGCTCAGCAGGCACCTGCTGGGCTGGTCACTAATGAAGGAGAAAAAGGCATTGAGGAAGAAATGCTTTGCATGAGGTCGTTATTTACTTCCACAATGTCAGAAATTCCTGCCAAATTTGCAGATGGTTTTGATTGAAATGCAAGACTTGTGTTACCCACTCAATGGTCCTGCTGTATAAATAGAAAGCTGTGGTGAGCAACAACACAACCCTCAGTACCAGGAAGAGGAGAAGGGAATTCAGGATAGAGTGTAGCTGGGGAATTTGGTGATATTCTGGCAGCATAGAAGATATTTCCTTACAGAACCATAGAACCTCAGAATGGCTTAGATTGGAAGAAATCTTAAAGTCTATCCAGTTCCACCCCCTGCCATGGACAGGGACACCTTCCACTAGCCCATGTTGCTCCAAGCCCCATCCAGCCTGGCCTTGGACACTTCCAGGGATGGGGCAGTTTCTCTGGAATCCTCTTCCAGTGCCTCACCACCCTCACAGATGCTAATCAAAGGCTGATGTACAAGGTGATGTATTTTAGATATAGGGAACAAGAGTCATCACTCCTCTGAGCCATGACCAAGCCAAAGAATCTCTTTAAAACCCACAGAAGTTTAATTGAAGTTCCAAATCCCTGAACTAAGTATTTTTTAGGGTTTTGCCAGACTTAATCAACTGTAAATACATCAGCTCATGGTGAAGTTTGCAGTGGGTGTGTTATTCCCAGAGAGATAAATGCTGTGAGAGGATGGGAAAGGCCTCCATAAGAGTTGGACACCATGAAAATAAATTATCTGCAGTTCCCTCCACTTGCTGTGTCATTGATGACCTAAAGAAACTCTTCCTTGTGAGAGTGGTCAGGCCCTGGCACAGGGTGCCCAGAAAAGCTGTGGCTGCCCCTGGATCCCTGCAAGTGTCCCAGGCCAGGCTGGACAGGGCTTGGAGCAACCTGGAATAGTGGAAGGTGTTCCTGCCATGGCAGGTAGGGGAACTGGCTGAGCTTTAAGGTTCCTTCCACCCCAAACCATTCTGGAATTCTTTGGTGTCACAGCCTTTGAAAAATTGCCAGGAGCCTTTGAAAAACAAACCAGACATGCCCCCAAAAACTGCAGAGGCAGCTGATTTCCCCTGTCACACCCTTCCTCTGGGCAGTGCCATCTGGACCCTCCAGGGCTGAAGTTCCTCAAACTTCCAGAAAATTGCTGTCCTGGCTTGGTGTCCCCCGTGCCCTTTCATTGCTCAGACTTCTCCAATTTTTTCTTTTCCTGCTTTCTCAGCTGCTCTTTGAATACCTTGAACCCTCTTACCAGAAGGAGATTGTGGAACAAAGGATAATCTGGATAAACTCCACCAAGAGTGGGTGGGTGCAGCCTGTGTGTGTTGCTCCAGTGTGAGGCCTGGACTTCACCAACATTTTTGGGCTTATTCACTGAAACAAAAATTGGATCTCCTGGAGGTTGTTTTGTGTGGGTTGTGTCCCTTGGATGGAATCTGAGACCTCTGTTTGCCTTGGCTGGGGAGGCAGAGTGAAGCCTTGTGTGGGTGTTCATATCACCCAAACATAGGTGGGAAAATGAAGGAGAAGCAGGAATAAAATCCCAGAATCCCAGAATGGTTTGGGGTGGAAGGGACCTTAAAGTCCATCCCATTCCACCCCTGCCATGGGCAGGGACACCTTCCACTATCCCAGCTTGCTCCAACCCCATCCAACCTGTCCTTGAGCATTTCCAAGGATGGGACATGTCTCCAGGAGGATGCCAGCTCTGTGTGCAGCACGTTTGGGGTGTGTCCAACCCCCCTGTGCCCATCCCTCTTTTTCAGATCCCAAAAATACTCCGTGTCCCCCCCTGCCCTCCTCCTCGCCCGCAGCGGAGGCCGGAGCGTGGAAGGCATTGCTCTGTCCAAACACAGCGTGCAGGACATGGTGCAGATGATCAGATACGAACTGCTGGACATTTTTGTGAGTAAAAATAAAATCAAAATGTCCTTTTTTCCATTGTAGTCATTTGCAGAGCCCTGATTATAGCGTGGAGTTCTGCGGAACGGCCGTGTCCGCTCGTTATTTTTATCGTGCCGAGTTTGTTTTTCAATTTTATGACTTGGAGTGGGGAGTCTGGACAGAAGTCTGCTGTTTGCTGTGTGGTCTTGCAGCAGGAGACCCTGGAGTTGAGGAACTGAGAGTGACTCACCTGCTGCAGCAGTGGCCTGGCCTCCCACAGGGTCTATTTCCTATTCCCAGGGCTTTTTCCCTGTGCCTTTTGGAGCCTGTGCCTGCTCTTCTCACATCCCCATATCCAAGCTCACAGCTGCTCCACACTTAGGTTCTTGGGTTGTTCTTGGTGCACTTGGGTTGGGCAAAGACATCTCCAAGTGCACCAAAATCCCAGCCCTCTTCCAGCTTCCCACATTTACATGGACACTGCAGCCTTGTTTAACTCCTGCACCCTCATGTAAGAGCAGAAAGTGGAATTTTCTCTTGTTTTCTCCTCCTCATAACCACCAGTTTCTTGTTTGTGATGTCCTGCAGCCAGAAATCACTGTGCCAAATCTGCCCCAGTACTTGCAGCTTGGAAAGCCCTTCCTCATCCTATTCAGTGCTGGTGACATCAGTCAGGTGGAAAGCAGGGAAATGCTGAAGCTGGCAAAAAGAAGACCCCAGCAGGAATTTGTGGCTTGCTGGTTGAACCTGTGAGTGTTTGAAAATCTCTCCTTTCCATTAACTCACTCTGAGCCTTGCAGAATAAAAACCCCTGAGGCTGCAATTACTGAGAACACGAGCTGGTAATGTGATTATTGGGTCTGAAATCATCAGGAGTTGGGAGGTCAAACCATTGAGCAATGGTTCACTCAGTGTTCTGGGCAACTGTAAAAATTGCCTGACAAAGTAAAATTAGTAAATACTTAATTGATTGCAGAAATCGTTTTCAATAGGGGAAAATGTCCTCTAGGACTTGTAGGAGTTTGTAGCTTGTAGGAGCTTGCCCCTGGGTCTGGTGTTATTTGTATTTTTGTTGCATGTGGGAAGAAAAAAATTTGCCCTCCTGGAATGTCTTGTAGTGATTTTCCACCAGCAATTAGAGGGAATGACTGGTCATTGACTGGGGAAAGAAAGTTTTCACAAGAAGGTTCAACCAGAAGTCCCATAAGTTAAACTTAAAAAATATTCAGGCAACAAAATTCATTCAAGACCTAAGATACAGAAGGTTGTAGGAAAGGGGATTTTTTATTTTTTTTTTAATCCTCCTCTTCTTAGTTGCATTTTGAATTTTTGGCCTCTGTTTGTTTTGACCAAGCCCAGAGAAACTTCAGTGGCTTAATCATAACATGCTTTGAAGTCTGGGAAGTGCTGTCCAGCGTGGGCTGGAGTTGAGCTGAGGGGGGAAAATGCACATGTGCTCAGAGAGAAGGGGATTGGACTGCCAGTAATGCACCAGGAACAAGAGCACTGGAACTTCCCCACCTACACATCTGCCTTTGCTCTGCCTGCCTGAGACACAAAAAGCCTTTCTGTGCCAGAGCAAAATGGCACTGCCACAAAACAGGGCAGAATGCCAGCGTGGTTTGGGGTGGAAGGGACCTTAAAAATCATCTCATTTCCACCCCCTGCCATGAGCAGGCACACCTTCCACTGTCCCAGATATCCCATCCAGCCTGGTCTTGGACACTTCCAGGGATCCAGGGGAGCCACAGCTTCTCTGGGCACCCTGTGCCAGGGCCTCTCCAACCTCCCAGCCAAGAATTCCTTCCCAATATCCCATCCATCCCTGCCTTCTGGCAGCAAGAAGCCATTCCCTGTGTCCTGTCACTTCATGTCCTTGTCAAAAGTCCCTCATCCTAGAAAGAGGCCCTCATTCCCAGGGTAAGAACCAGCTCAGACATGGAGCCTTAAAACAGTGCTGGAATGTCTCAGCACCTTTGTGGGCTTGCTTTCCCTCTGTCCTCTTTTTACTCTGTGTCACTTGAGGAATTTGCCTTTCCTTTCCTGTGAAATGGCTGTTGCCAGCAGCTGGGCTGGAAGGAGCTGGCAGCTGTCCCTGCAGGCAGAGTCTGACCCTGGGGGGCTGCAGGACCTGTCCCACTCTTGTCCCATCTGTTCTTAGAAACTTAAGGTGGAAAACATCTCCCACCTTCTTACAGAGTTTGTGCTGCTCAAGGATTTCTTCACACATCCAGGCTGTTGTCTGCTCTCTCTCCATTGGATCCTAACAGGTTCCTTAAGCATCAAGCTTATTTACAGTACTTAGAGAATCCTGGAATGTTTTGGGTTGGAAGGAACCTCAAAGCCCATCCTGTTTTTCTGTGGGCAGGGACACCTTCCACAATTCCAGGTTTCTCCAAGCTCCATCCAGCCTGGCTTTTAACACTTCCAGGGATGATGCTTCTGCAGTCCAACCAAACTGTGCTTTGCTGGGTGTGACCCAAAGGCTTTGGTGGTTTTTTGGCTCTCAGTCCTGGTGTGCTGCCAAACCTGAATCTCCTCTTCCCAACAGGAAGAAGACTCCAGTGGGACACGGGATCCTGAGGACTTACTTTTCCACCACTCCTTCCTTGCCCATTCTCCTCTGGGTGAACCTCCATGCTGGGGGTCAGGTATTCAAGTTCCCAT
>VZTT01021926.1:6390-19065 GCA_013400855.1 Buphagus erythrorhynchus
CATGTAAATTCAGGTGAGATGATTCCCACCCTGAGGCACTGTTGTGCCAGCATGGCTCTTCCCTCAGTTCAGCCACAAAAGATGAGATGCACAATTCAACAGAGAAAATGTGTGATTGATACTTTTTCTATTAGTGGTGCAAAACTATAGATGTGAAGTGTGTAATTTGTTAAAGGAGGTCACTCAATGACTAATCAGCAAGAAACAAGTGTCCAAGGACAGATCTGTAAGAGCAGAGTGAATATACAATTTGACAGAAACCATACTGGGCAATATGCATTATTTTTACATGACTGTCCACTGTTACATGTCAATACTAATAGAGCTGAATTTCCCTTACTTTATTTCACTCTCACAGCACTCTTTCACACGTGTAGCTGCATGGTTTGCAATGAAGTTACTCCTGGTTTAGTCAGTGTACATGGCAGTGTCATTAGTCTTCTATTGTAATTTGCTTCTGTTCAATCTATTTGTTCTTAGTAAAAAAAGATTTCCTGTCAGTTCCTACAATGCAGTTTTGTGCTGTGCTTTGCACAGTGATTTCAGCATTATTAATTCAAATGGAACATTGTCACTCAGACTTCATTTCATTACTGAAAATTTACATTACCCTTTTGATCTCCTAAATATCTTCTAATAATTAAAAAGCCTATGTTTTTGCTCTTGAATCATTATCTTCATCTATTTTCCTTCTTTGCTGTTCTCCAGGCTGTGCTCTGCAGAGTGACATGACTGAGTCAGATGCCTTGGTACTATGGAGACTCAAATATTATGGTAATGAGCATGATAGGTACATTAGACTCCAAGAAGGACTTCAGGGTCATCACAGATAATTACCTTAACAGGAGATGCCTGCAGTGCTGTGACTAAAAGGGATAATGTGAACTTCAGAATTACATTAAGGGGAAGTTACACCAAGCAGAGGTAGGAAAATAAGCTGAAGTTTGTTGTGTGTGTGCATCTGTGCCTGCAGCATTGCTCATGGGGCACAGCTGGAGGCAGATCATCAGCACAGCTCTGTCAGTGCTCTAGTGATTTGCTGGGAATCCATGTCCTTAGATGTGCTGCAAGTGTAAGGCAGTCACACATCCATGATCAAGGTGTTTATCAGAGTTTGGAAGAGCATTTTTCCTTGGCTTGGACAGGTTAGTTGGCATGGTAGCTTAGATTTTTTTTTTTTTTTTAATTTGGCTTTTGCAGTATAAGATAAGGGATATATGAGATGAGTTGTATTTCCCCTTCTCAGTGCCTTGACTCTAACAAGCTCTCAGACTGGTAGTACATCACTCTTTTCCCCTCCCCTTGTTCACACTCACAAGATTGAGTGACTGAGACCTTACAGGCCTAGGTGGCCTCACGTTTTCTTCTCTTTTTCATTTATATGTCCATGCTGGAGGCAGGTGTGCTCTGCATCATGTCCCATAGCCTTAATTCCCATGTGGTGATTACCTCAGTTTTCTCTGGAAGTAAACCTGTTGGGAAGGCAGAAAGGCATTCTGTAATTGTGAATACAGGTAGCACCAAAAGAAGCCCTTGCAGATCAGGAAAGCATGTTTGAATTTATGCTGCAGTGTTGGACGATTCATATTCACCCAACAATATTCTAGCTACAGTTTAGGCTGAAAAACAGTTTTGCACTATCACTGTCTTTATTTAAATGCTCAGTATTTGCCCCTTTAGTACAGAGAGGATGAACACAGTATTTTTTTTTTTCAGAACAGAGCACTGCTTTAATGAGACCCATGAAATCAGTCTAAAACTTCCCCCCAAGTTTCCTGAGATTTCCAATCACATAGAGAAACAGCAAGAATGCTTCTAGCTTCTGGTGTAAAAGCTTTTGGAAATTGTATGATATTTCTTTGAACTTATGTCCGAACTTCCTTAAAACTGATTTAATGACAGAGGAAAGTTTTTATATTAAGCTTGCAAGTAAGGGCTGGAGAGAGAACCTGCCTTTGAGTATGTGACCTCAAAGATTAACACTGTAGCATTATCATGAGATCATAGGGTAGAAAAAAATCAGATAAATGTTTTAAATGGCATGTCAGAGTAACACTAAGGACTTTAACAAATGAAACTTTCTTGTTAACAAACTGACATGATTGTATTTAAAGGTCAGCTGACAGAAGGGTATGACTCCCAGGCAATCTCTCTCAGGCAGCGAGCAGGACCTCCTTGGGGAGACACTGACCTTTTCCAGGGGAGGAGCAATCAAGGCTGATAAAAGTCAGTCATTTCCAAAAGAAGTATAACAATAATTATGCACTGAACTAGGAGTGGAGTTCTAATAGCTGCATGGTTATTCTAGGGCAGAAGAGACACTATGGGATTCATTGGCTCCTTTTTTCTGCATGTTTTCCATGGTGACTGCATGCAGGGGGCTGATGGTGCAGTGATTGTATAGAACCAGCTTGCTCAAGTTCAAATGAGAAATGGTCTTGCCATGAAGGCTGGTTGAAAAGTTCTTTCCAGGTATTTTTGGAATATTTTGGAATTCTTCCATTTTGGGAGTTTTTGATGACATTATCCCCATTGGTGACAACTGATTTTCTCGAAGATTTCTTGATTTCAGTAAATTTAATGATTTCTCCATCAGCTGAGAAATGAGTCTTGTTGCTTGAAAGAATGTTAAGATGAAATTTACTTTTGCAGCCTCCATTTGGGCACATCTATTAATGAGTGTTAGCTGAATGATTGCAAGCTCCTTGCACCAAACAAATGGTGCCACAGTGAGCTTGACACAGCTGAAGGCAGATCCACTGAACACCCACAGGACACTACTTTAGATCCATCTTGCATGTTCAAACATTCCTGTACCCAGATGCACAATGGCCACAAATTCAGAGTAACTACATCTGATAAAAGGGTAATATAGAGCAGGATCCAAAAAGACTTTGGTCATGTACACTGTTCATTAGTATAAATCTTCAGTGCAGAAGTGCATCCATGGTGCCAGTTAGGTCTTGGATCTTGTGTTTGTCAGAGTTGATATTTGCACAAATTGTCAGTGAATATGTCATGTAGCAAAACTCTGTAACCAAGTTCAGTCTAATTAATTAAAAATAAGATTTGGAAGAATGCTGAAAAATGTTTTAAAACAAAGTTTTAAAAGTGAGTTTATTTATATTTCCTCAGTGCCTTTCTAGTAAGGAAGCTGATGTAGAACATTACAGAACATACTAGGCTGCCCTACATTGTCATTATGGAAAAATTCCAATCATTCTCAGGGTATGTGCTCTAATTCAACTGTAAATTACTGGATTTGACACTGGAATCACTTGTGGGAAATTCTATAACCTGAGCTATGCAGGAAAGAATAAATGTTCACAATAATCTTTTGCCTCCAAATTAATGAATCTATGTTCATTGCAGACTGTTTTTTCTCTGTCAGGGAAACATCTTTGAGTCTGTAAATCTGCAGGGGAAAGTAGCACTGTAGTGAGATTTTATCTTTTTTCTCCCTACTGAAGATCTGCAGTTAAATGAAAACAGAGCTGAAATCCACTGAGGTACCTGTGAGAAAAAAACAATTCCAATGGTAGAAAAATGAGGGCCTCATGTTTAAAAGATCCAGTAATTTGACCACTTAAATTATTAATTAAGATGTATACTGAGACAAAATAACTTGAGAGGAGTTCTTAATGTACAGCAACAAGAAACTTGTCTCCCATATCCTTTATGCTGCACAGACTGGAGACCCTCAGTTTCCTGCATGGAGCTCACAACTGATGAGGTTCTCTTTTGTCTGGTAAATGATACTGCCCATGTTTAGAGACTCTGGTTGGGACTGTTTTGGCATTTAGACTCATGGAACAACTCTGGTGACAAATGAGTGGCTGGAGGCCATTGTATTAGCCTGGAGTCTCTGAGCAGCATTAACAGTCACTGGGAAGGCAGGTGCACCCTGGAGTCCTTACCTGAGCCAGACCTACCTCTTTGTTTGGGTGGGACTTCTGGAAATTTTATTCCTGAGTTGTCAGCTATATGTTTAAACCTATTTCCTGCCCGAGTCTGTGGCTGTCCTGTTAGAAATGCCATGGATTATCCATGAGTGCTGTTTCCTGACACTCCCTCTGCTCATCCCCCACAGAACTCATCTCCTTGCTGACCCAAGCATATTCACTTCTTGCTATGTTAGAAATAGAGGCATAGCATGTTCTTATGCAATGTTAGAAATAGAGGCATATCGTCTGCCTTAGAGTCCCTACATATTGACAGAGACTTCATACTTAGTACAGGAGTCTGGTACAAATTACTCAAAGCTCTGACCTAGCTCTCAGTAAAGCAATCCATCTGAAACTCCCACCAAATTCAAAGGATGTGAAAGTGTCCAGCAGCTACTAAAAATTACAGCTCTTGATTTTTGAGGCAAGCTTACTTCCCTAGTTCTCTTTCTCCCCTATCTTTTCCTTTTTTACTACAATTAACTATCTCTTCTGCCCGATCCCATTTCCCTAATTGTTGAACAGGACCCTTCCTCTATGGCATGCTTATTGAATAAGAGAGAGAGCTTCTTATTCTTTAATGTTATGGTCTTTTTACTCTAAGATGTCTTTTCTGTTAGAGTTGCTCTACTGTGCACCCTCTAGAACATTCAGGGACTCCTGTTTGTGTCAATGGCAATATTCATCTGAAGATTATGTTGAATAGGGGGTTTGCTATGCAAGAAAAGAGATCTACTTATGAAAGCTGTCACAAGAGATTTGCTGGCTGCACAGGATGTAGAAATACCTTGGTGAACTTGCACAGCTCACTCCTGGGCTGTGTGGGGTTAGGTGGTCTGTCAGCTCCTCTCTGCTAAAGATTAGAGTGCTGCCTTCAGTGAGGCTGCATCTATTGTCATCATGGTTATGCACAGAGGGTTTTATATAAAGGTATCTGCAACACCATTATTCGGGTTGCTTGCTGCATAACATTGGTTGCATGACAATTCCCAATATCCAGCTGGAGTACTCACATTCACAAGAATTCCCACCTTTCTGGTGAGCAATGGAAAATCAATTTACTGTCATTCTTCCTCCTCTTGAAGGAGAAGAACTTAGAAATAAATCCCCCAAGATATGTTCCTGCAGCAGGTGTACCACTTCTCTTTTTGCAGAATATCAGTGAATCACGATTCCCTTACCAACCTGCATGACTTCAGGCAAGGCAGACTGAGGAGAGAACTTCAGGAAAAAAAAGTGCATAGGTCTGTGACACTACATTGAATGCAAGATTTATGATTGATTTCAGTAAATACAGAAAATTACTCCTAGATTCTTTTTGAATCTTTTAACAGAACTGACTCACATCTCTCCTTTTATACATTGCAGCTGTATCAGTGCTGCTTCAAATGTCACAATTGGTTTAAAATGAATAATATATATATGTTGCTCAAAAAATCTGTGTGCTTCATATATGGTAACTGGGAATTACTACAAATGTTGATGTCTTCACAAGCCATAGCAATCCCCTAATGTGTATATATCCTCTCCTAGGTTTACAAGGGCAAAATAGGTCCATCAATCATGTATTTAAAAATTCATAACATTTGAAGTTGCAGCTATCCTTTCCCTGTGTATCTCTCAAAAAGCTACAGAAACCAGGACTTAAAGTCTATGCTTAAGTTTTTGTTCTTGCTGTGGAGACAATTCTACTAAATTACATCAGCAAGCTCTTCCTATGTATTCTAATGTTTTCAGTAAGTCAACCAATTTTGCTTAAGGGTCTAAAACCTCTTCTCTTTCTGAGAACAAATTAGGGTACAATTCCAGAAAATGGAATTTTTTTACTTATAATTGTGAGCACTTAAAAATATGGATTATCCGCTAAACAAGAGACCTTTCATGCTTAGCCATAATCATTACTATAATTTTCTTTAGAAATGTGTATTTGTTTTCTCTAGCTGTTGTAAACATAAAACTATATGTCTAGAAAAGATTTCCCCTGCGTGGGAAAAGAGATCTTTTCAGTTGAGTTCCTAATTGGCTTCGTTTGTGCAACCAGAATATTTTGACAAGGGCATGTGTTCTTTCTCTTCTACTCTGTTCTATTCCACTCTGCCCTTTTCTCCTATACTCTACCTCCACCATCATAATTCATTAATTCCTTAATCTGGAAATGATTAAATGCTGAAAAAAGAAAGAAAAATAGGTTTATTTCCCCCCGCAAGTGTTTCCTCTGCTAATCTGTTGAACTTGGTTAGAGATTCAACAGATAGCTCCAGAATAACTGGGAATAGTTCAGTGGCCACAATTTAAGCATTTAAAATTTAAATTTAATTTCAGATAATTTGAGAACTTGAAGACCTCCAACACTGAAAACATTATTCCATCAATGTTATTGATATCATAATGCAAATAACTATCTTACTTCATTGTCCATTTGCGCTGTTAGATTTGAGTGAATCTGTTTGCTGAAGAATGGATCCGTGTGGATTAGAATCCTGCCTTGATTCAAGTTCTGTTCTTATCAGGTTCTTTGAAGTAAGATGTATCAATAACACTTCCTCTTTCTGATTTGCCACAACTACAGAGTGATAGATCTTGTCATGTTCAGCAAAAATGCCTTAGCTGTTCCCAAGTCTGAGACAGAAGTTGTCCATAAAGGTAGGGCTCATACTCTCATTCCAAATTTGATTAAGTTGCCACAGATCTCTTTTTTGAATAACTAAGTCTTTAATTACTTCAGTTATGGGGCTGCAGTTGAATGATTTTGCTTATTATAGCATGCAGTGGTTCCCTGCAAGGTTGTATTGGTTTTACAATTTGAGCAAGGGCAGGTGCAGGATTGTTTTAGATTACTTGAGGTTAGGAAGACACTGATTTGCATAGCTTCAAGGCTGTTGGAATCCTGTGGGAAGTGAAAGTAATTTTCTTTTATTTACTCTCATTTCTATAGTTCCTTCTGTTACTTATTCTCACTGGGTCAGCCTTTCCCTTTTCTAATGTTTATGGTCAGGCTATTGCACCAGAACTATACAGACAGATTTCACTTGAGCTTGTGGAAGGATAACATCAATATTTTATGAATTCAAAATTTTGCCTTTTCTTCTGTCAGAAAGCAGCCAGCAAACCTTCTGTTTGTCAGAAGAAGAAAAATTAAATTTTCTTTTTATTTTCTGTCAGAATTTTTGGTGAATTCTAGTACCTTTTTTACCTTCCCCTAGTTACTTTTTCCTCACTCCTGCTGCTGTTTCTGCATCTGTACCCATATTTAGTGTTTCTAACACTTACTCAGGTAACAAGGTGGAAAATTTACAAAGCACTACTATTTTTCTTAGGCACTGGTGGTCTTATAAGTCTGGGCTTCCTAAAAGTCCCCTTTATTCTGTTACCAATTATCTGAGGATTCTGTCTGTTTCTCACATACCTTTCAAAAATCTAGCTATTCCTCATGATGCTGTTACTTTTGTCAGCTTCTTGCCTTGTTATTTGTTAAACCAAATATTTTTCTCATGTCTCATCCAGCCATTTCTCACACCTTGTTCAGGTAGCTTGACCTAACTAGCATCCCAGTCACCCACCTGTGTCCCTAACACTGCCCTGCCCTCAGTGGAGATGTCCCCCTTCCATCTCTGTGCCACAAAGCCCAGGCAAGCCTCCCATAGCAGCCCCAGCATGGGCTGCTCATCTTGGGGCAGGGGCCTGACTCCAAGGGGTTTGCCCTGTGCAGGGTGTGCTGGCTGCAGGGCGTTTTTTCACCACTGCCAGCCCCAACACAACCCTCTAGAGGCCAAACAGCACGAACAGAGTGGGGCATCTCCACTGCTCAACACCCCTGTGAGCACCTGCCTGCTCCTCTGCTCTGGTCCTGTGGGTAGAACACCTACCTGTTGGGTTTTACTTGAAAATATTCTCATTTGTGTGCCCTAAACATGGTAAATGAGGGTGATGAGATTAGTTAGAGAAGGGCACCCCTGAATTAAATGCTAATGCAAACACACTGGCATTGTATTAACAAATCAGCTTAATAACCATCTCTACACCTGGTCTTTCTTGAATAGGGGCAACAAGAACTACATATAGAATTTCACTTGATGCCTTACACCATCAGGGCTTTATTACCTTCCCCAAGACAGTATGTATGTCCCATGGGACCACTCTAGTAGTTGAAAAACATAGTGTTCCCAGGACTGGTTGGACTGGCCAGACCTGCTTCACTTCAGAAATGGGCCTAATTATACAAAACCCAGTACCCACAGAAAGGTTAAGATTAGAGGAGGAGAGGGGAGGTGGTGCAGATGTTTTGTGTTGATATACAAAAGGAAGCTGTGCTAATAGTGATAAAATTAGCATGCCTGAGTAAGTGCCAAGAGGAACTGGGAGCAACATTATCAGTGATTAAACTGGGGTGCTTAGGCTGGAGCTTATCAAAGCTACATGTATAGTATCAGAGCAGATACATGTCAGAAAGCTTGGCTGGTGGCAGGGGCGTGGGAGAGCTCTGGAGCCAAGTTGCTGTTGTGTAATACTGTGCCACACCAAGTCTTTTGCATTGAGCAGGAGCCAATACCCCATTAGTGACTGGCTGGATGGAACTCCAATCCCCACCACCCTCTGGACATGGCCACCTGGCCAGTTTTTCACCCAGTAAAGAGCACACCCATCCAAGCCATGATCAGCCAGTTTCTCCAGGAGAATGCTGTGGGAGTTGGTGTCAAAGATGGTCTGCTCCATGCCCTTCCCTGGCACTGAGGTCAGCATGACAGGTCTATGGTTCCCTGTATCCTCCTCCTGGCTGTTCTTGTTGATGGTGTTCTGTTTGTTCATTTCCACTTACCTGGGTTGTCTCTGGTTAACCAGGATTGCTGGTAAATGATTAAAAATGGCTTGGTGAGCTCTTTAGTCAGCTGCCTCGTTACTCTCATCTGGGCCCATGGGCTTGTGGATGTGTAATTAGCATAGCACATCACTAACTATTTCCTCCTGCATTGTGGGGCCTTTACTCACCTCCCATCACTAACTTCCAGCTCTGGTAGCTGGTTATCCTGAGAAAGAGGGGAGTAAGGAGAACCAGCTTTTGTCAACCACAAGGCTGGTGCTCTTTGTCCCATTCTCTGCTATTTTACACTGCAAATTTATCGTTGGTGTCTCTACGTTTATTGTGCTCTATATTGCATTTCATCCTTTTTCCACTGTGCACACACCACGGCTGTCTTGTTCTTTCCTGGTGCTATCCCAGTCCCTCTGTGTGCTGGCTGTGCCCTATTTAGCAGCATACCACTACCCTTAGTGCTTAGGCTGTCAAAAACATTTTAAAAGATCAATGGCAGAGAATGGTAAACTCCACCCAGACTGGTATTTTCCCCTCTAGCATGGCCAGGTGTCATTTTCCATAAGTCATTTTCTTTTCCCCTCAGAATTCATTTACTAATTCCCATGCAGTCAGGCCTTGCCAACTGTTTTCCATAAAGCACCATATTTGAAAATCAGATAGAAAATACCTACTATATTTAAATTTTCCTCTAAAAATAGTTTCTTACTGAGAAATCGGGCAAGCCTTTGGCAATCTATTGTTTGGATAATGGAGATCAGCCCATTTCTGATTTATCTGTGTGTTTTCAATATTGCTTTTTATTCCACAAATTTGTTCTCAAGTCTTGCATAATTTTAAGGTTTGATGAAAGTGGTTTTGTAGCTATTGATGCCTCTTTTTCCATACGTTTTTTATTTTCATCATTTTTAAAGATGTATTTTTAGCATTTATATTTTCTCAAAAATATTTTATTCTTTGTCATGGACGTTGCCTTGGTTTTTATTTATTTATTTATTGTGCATTAGAAATTTCCCTGTCCTCCTAAAACTCTAAATAAACCTTATTGCTTTCACCTCAGATGATAAATTCACCGTCCTGTACTTGGATTTTCAATTACTTTTTCAGCATTTATTTGACATATCTGTCCTTGTTCTATATTACTTTAAAAATCTCTTTCTTTTTCTTATATTGCACCCTATTTCTCTTTTCTTCTGTGTCTTTATATGGATAAAAACCATTTGGGTTTTTTCATTTGTTGTTATTTCCCATAATCCTTTTCAAGACTTCTTTCAGCATTTCCTTTGTTGAGTTTCACTTTATTGCATTATCACTTTATTTCTAATACCTTAAACATAGAATCAGAAGGCTTAAAGGGCCCCAAGAAACCATGTAGTTCATTTTCCTGTCCTGAACCAGGACCACTGCAACATGGTTGTCTAACCTGCTCTTAGACATGTCCAGGTACACAGGTTATCCTACCTACTAAAGCTCAGTATTTCACTATTATTTCTATCAAAACAATTTCTGCTGTTTAATTTTAATGTTTCTTACTTGCATTTAAACTGATTACTGCTTGTCTTTTTCACCACTAACATGAATAACAGATTGTTTCCTTTCTCTCTGCAGCAACCTTCTGCAATTTTGAGTAATTATGGAGTTGCCACTCAGCTGCCTCTTCCTCTGGCCAGCCAGTCTCACTTTCTTTCCTCACAGTGAGCTTGTGTGCATGACTGAGATTTGCTGATCTTGTTACTCTTCTCCAAACTCTGTCCAGCTGATTCTTACCATACTTGAGCCCAACAATGCCCATCAGCTGAGTCTTCCAGGATGTTGATTCAAGTGATTGAAGTACTTTGGAAAATGTGTTCCTGCATGCACATCTTGGATTGTATTTGTCGTGGTTTTTTTTTTTTTAATCAGGAAAGTTTTATTGATTCAGGTTCAGTTTGTAAACCTCTCTAAGGGATATACTGCTGCAGAATTACTCCCTAATCCATTGTCCCCTTCCTATGTCCTGTAGCTGATTTCTCCTGCCCTATAATCAGTATCTTGCTCTGGTTCCTGTTTCACAGACAGCCTTATGCTTCTTCAGGTGCTCTCAAGAATTATCAAGGTTGTTTGAATTCCAGGTGAATGTACTTGCAGTTTCCAGCAGGGTGATGTCACTAGCAAATGTGAGACACATGCTCAATTCCATCATTCAAGTCATTCTTGAAAATATCAATTAGTTTCCATCCACAGCAGACTTTCTCAGAACCCCATGCAATAAATCCTTTCATTTTCACAATGAACCTTTGATAACTACTCTGTCAATCTTTGTTTCAATAAAACATTTTTCAATTTTTGTAGGTTCTTTAAGATATGGAATTCTTTCCTACAGAATTCACTTAGGTAGTCTTTGCACGATTGACTTCAAGCATTCCAGGCTGAACTATCAGAACACCTTGTCTCTAACTTGTTGGGGTTTATTTATTTGAATTTGAAATCAAACCCTTATTAAAAAATGGAGCTAGAATTGCTTATGCTTCTTCTCTGTGTTCCACTGCAGAATTAGCCAAGAGTAATTTTTTGCACACCATCACAGAATCCATTAATTCAAATAGAGAGAAAAGTCACACCTGGGTAACCCCAGAGGAAGAGTAAACATCAGTTTAAAGACAAGAGCACACAGCAATAGAAGCAAAGTATATATACCATTCATTGCCTTACACACTTGTTGATATAAATGAATTATTTTTGCAAACCTATATTTGCAAAAATTATTTGCTGTTGTGTGTATCCTGCAAAATTGATTTCTTGCATGTTTTAATGGTATCCAACATGATTTCTAGAAAATGTCATGATAAATGGAAAATAGAATTCCTTTTACCATCAAAGTTTTTGAAGACCATAGTCAACTGTTTCTAGCCTCCTTTTTTTTTGCTTTGCCTCATGTATTTTAAGTGAGTGCCTTTCAGCTATAGGCTCATTTATGTAGCAATTTTCTTAGAGGGAAATTTAGTGTGACATTAAAGCACACTATGGTAGCAGAACTATCAGGGTCTCTGGTGACCTCAAGCCAAGCCTAGTCAAATTTAGGCATTGCACTAATGCCCCTGGCTGGACGTTTGCACTCCTTTTGTGGATCTGAACTCTGTGTTTCACCCAGTCTTTTAAGAAGAATTTTTGCTAAAGCACTTTCTTGAATCAAGTCTCTTCATATATTACAAGGAATTTCTATTTGCAGCCATTCTACCAGATGCAATAGGCTTTATAGCTATGCATCAGTAAACAATGCACTCCACAGAAGGTTGTTTTGATTCTTAAGGCCAATTCACTTTTTTCCCTCCCATTTTTTCCTTTTCTTTTACAGTGCAGCACATTTTCAGTTAATCCAGGTAATGTAAAAATTTAGTATCAATTAACTATTCTCCTGTATCAATGCAGCAGGATTTGCAGTTACTCAGGGTTGGCCATATGACCAATTCTGAATTAGTTTGCAGTAACACTGTGTTATAATTTTACATGATACCTAATAGAAAGTATTTTTGCATGCATATTTAGAATGGATTCTGCTGCACTTCTCTTATGACACAAAAATTTATGATCTTAAGATTTATTGATTCCTCTCTCCTCTGTCATTCTGTCTTTTCCAAATCAGATGTATTCACAGGCTGGTAGTTAAACACTTCATGGTTTCAAACTTACCAGGTTTGTCTACTGAATTCTACCATTAATACGTTTCCAGAATATTTTACTTAAATTTTCCTCAGTTTTGGAATAATTTTATTGGTGATTTTGAAGCTGAAGTGAAAGCATACATAAGTGCTTCTTGGTCCACTTATCTTTTATGATATTGCCATTTTTATAATAATTATTTTTGTCAGTAATCACACTGCAATTTCATTCCAAGGGTCATTTTGACTCTACCTCTGTCATATATTTTCAAAATTTTCAGGT
>VZTT01021927.1:5787-34458 GCA_013400855.1 Buphagus erythrorhynchus
CTTGCAAATCAAGCTATCCGCACCAGACGTGTTCTTCCACATTAACCACACTTTTGCAAACAGGATTTCTTTTTAAAAGATTCCCTAGAGAAAGAGTTTTTCCTGATCAGAGGACAATTTTTATCATCTCTCTCTGCATTCAGGTAAATAGGCATCTGGGCCACAAAGTTCTTTGTGCTTTGTCGTAGTTTGTATTCAGAGGTCAAACCAATTGATTAAAATGGCAACTAGCAGGTCCATGTAATGTGGTTACAGGGTGGCCCAATGGTCTCCATGTGCACCTCATTAGATCTAATTGTATTGAAGTGAACTGTAATTCACTGTTAATCTAAAACAGCCAAGAGGATGGAGTTCTTCACACAAAGTGCAGTCAGGTAGATAATTTCAAGCATGCTTTGTGTCCTTGCAAATTACAGCAGAGTTAAGAGAAAGCTTGCATATTACTGACAAAATGAAAAGGCCAGTAATTGGTAGATCAGGCTGGAGAGAAAAAGGCTTAATATCTAAGTGCAATGCAATTTTTGCTGGCAAAAATATCAGGGATGTGCATACATTAGATATCCATAGTTTTGCTAGACTACTATTCAAATTATTTCTTATTTGTTCAAGGTCTCATCCCACTCCCAAGTCTTCATACTCCTGAAAAAACCCAAAGATTTCTGCATAAAGAATATTCAGGAATAGAGTGAGTTTCTGCTTAAAACTCCCCTGTGTGTTGTACAATGGAAACTTTATTGCCAGCTATTTGTGAAGCCTTATGTTCCTGAAGATAGTTTCCCCTCTAGATTATGAGAAACAAAACAAAACCAAAACCAAAACAAACAAACAAATCAAATAAGCAAGGAAAACAAATTGGAAGAGAAGTAAAAGCGTTTCAAGGTTAAATCCAAAATCTAGCCTTTGGGCAGCATAAATGTTTACTTCAGCTAACATCTGAATATTATTATAGGTTTCAGATTAGGCCTCTCATAACTTAATCTCTTCCTGTTTCTGACCTATTAAGTCTTACTTTGCATGGCCAATGCAAGGAGAAAAATTTAAAAAGATAATGTAAAAAAGTCAAATGCCATCACAAAAGCCATTTTATGTAAGACTGATAAGCTTAACCACCTAGAATTTGAACCAGTCTAGTTGAATATTCATGACTCAATTCCTAAATGTATTACTCATTAAAACAGCATTTAATTTGACCACATTGTGAGTCATCAAACATGGAGTGGGACTGTGCTGTGCTGGGTAGCATGAGGACAGAACTAGACAGACCAGTGGGATGTAAGCAGAGACAGGTGCACAAGGAAACCAGGAAAGAAAGAAATGCAACATCCACAGAACACCCACAGCCTGACATTTCTTCTCATTTCTTTCATAGGCATTATAACAAGGGAGAGTTTTAAGGACTTGAATTTAATGAGGTCATCCTTTAAACATTTATGGCAACTTTAAAGTACAGGGTCAACACAGAAGAAAGAACAAAAGTGCTTGTTTGAACATCTAACAAGTGGGCAATGAAGGTATAATGGAAGGCAGAAGCTGAAAATTCAACAGAAAGGGAAGGCAGACTACACTGCATTCTTATATCATACAATAGAGAGAGAGAGGCTTTGTTGCAGCATTCACCTGGACGTGATGAACTTGTCAAGGCCAGAAAAAAACTCTATTATCACAACTGAGACATAAGATGTTAGGAGCATGAACAAGAGTTTTAAATGTTTCCCTATCAATCCAAACAATCACCTGAGAGATTTTATGCAAAAAGGAATTGCAAGAATAAGATGAAACTTAGCTAGGAAGAGATCTGATGTTATCATGATGAAACTGGGCCTCCATGAGAAGCAAGGTAGAAGAAAATAAAGCTATGCAGGGAAAGCCTCAGGCAGGGGAAAAATCTCTAATAAATTGTTCTGGTTTATTCATCTACAGCTGGATCAGTCAATTCCATTAATTTAGAGGTAATGCTAATGAGAAACAAAGATTATATTATGAAAAAATAGATAATAGTCCAGAGGTGGCATCTTTGTTTAAATCCCTAGCACAGGAGATCAGAGATGGTAGCTGAAACAGAGTTTGTACACAAGATTACTGTGTTACATTACATGTGTTACATTAATAAATTACATTTATTAATTTAATAATACATATTATAAGAGATGGCCTGCACACTTACACGAAAGTAGAAGGTGGAGATTACATTTTCCAGCTTTCCCATTGCTTGGAAGTTCATTCTAAAATCAGGGGAGCAAAAGATGATGTATGAAAAATATGTCCATGAGCCATCAACTACACATGTTAATGACTACAATATCATGTAAAAACAGAAGCTGTCAAGGACAATATGTAACATTGATGCATTTATTTGACAGACAGGTACATAATTAAGTTTATGAGAACCACTCAATCTCAAGCCATGGGAAAATATTTCAATTTACTATATGCCAAAAAATATTTTTTTGTTTTACTTAATTATTTATGATGAAGGAATTTATTGGTAAAAACTTCTTCATCCCTTGTGGTAGGATATTTCTTGAGAGAAATTAAGTAAAGTTCTGCATGAAGCGTCACAGATTACAAATCAGTACTAAAAGCATCTGATGATAAATTTCTCAGTTTCATTCCGTTTTAAAACTCTAAAAATGAGTGTTAAATCCCAGACTTCATTTGCAGGATGCAATCCCCATCTGTGTTTGTTTGTGTAAGGTGTCACAAAATGTCCAAAACATTTTCTCACTACTTTCAATCACAGCCAGGCTAACATTGTCACCTGATTTCTGAGAGGGTCACTTGCACTGGAGAGACTCTGTGATGACCCCTAAAAGGAATAATGACTAAATAGAATTAACTTTACTAATAGTGGAAGAAAACAAAATATAAGTGTTGCCAAAGCAATAAACACAATTGTCTGATAGAGGAAGGAGATCCCTTCCTGAAGCCCTCCTCAATGCTTTCATTTACTGTGCTTCAACTGATCATCTTCACTGCTCTTTCACATAGCAGGAGGATCTCTACTCCCCTCACTTCATGCTTATGAGAGAAAAAGCATCCATATAAACTGAAAGGAGAACTCACCTTGAAGAGTGTCAGATGCTAATGGTGGGAAGTTTAAGTGGTAAGCATTGCTTTCTGAACCTGCTGCTTCTTTAATTCTAATTAAAATGAGTGTCAATTGCATTCCTTCAGGAACAATAGGGAGAAGAAATTTGATATATCACTCTTGTTGCATCATACTGTAGCTTCTTTATAATTTTCCCTGTTCTGATCCTTTAGACACAGTGCTTTAATCATTAAATGTCCCTGAAGACATTAGGTTGCAAAATAGCTAAATACAGTTACCCAGGTAGTCCCCACTAAGGATGTGCCTTGTATTAAGTGTGCTGATTACCTCTATTGTCATGGTTTTGTTCCTTTGTTACCAATAAGCTAATTCACTAATTCACAGTAAGAATGCTTCATTAATAACTCCAATTACATATAATCACAGGATCATATAGTGAACATATGATTATGTTCATACAGGATTAGCTGCTTGAGTCAAAGTAGAACATTAAAGCACTAAAACACTGACAGTGTGCAAAAATAATATTTTAACTCAACGGACTCATGGGCTCTGGGAAAATCAGAAACCACTTGCACAAACTGTGTTGCTTGTTGAGTCATGCATGGTAGTGAATAAAACCTCTATTGCTTCATATTCTATTTAAGATAATCAAAAATTTTAACTCACATCACATTACTGTCCCAGGCTTTTTTGAGGGTCTTTTTTGACTGCCTTTGAAGGCTGTCCCACCTATTCTTTAAAATCCTTGTTTCTTCACTAACATCTCTAATACTTCATTTTTGCTTTGAAGGCTTGAATTAATGCAAGGAAAATCTATTTAATGGTTTGGATAGTGAAGTTTTGATCAGACCTCAAATTTACATGCTTCCTTTAGTCGAGCATTCTGCACTCATCTGTGCAGAAGAGTAGTGCAACATATTACCAACACGTATATAGAACAATACTAAAAGGATATGGAAGGTCCCTATATATTAATAGAAAATACCATAGTTTTCCAAATAAAAATAACTGCATGATCAGTTTGTGATTTACTTGCAAGAGGCTGCTTTTTATAGTCCAAGGTAAATTAATAAATTCCTTGCTCTTTCTGGCACAACTTACTTCAATTTAGTATATTCTATTTCCTTTTTTTTTCTTAATATTAAAGAAAAATTACCCCTGAAATGTCACCTGATTGAGTGTAATGGCCAGCTGTTACAATCTCAATGGAAGTATAAGAACTGCTGCCTAAGGTGCACTGAAGAGTGCCAAGCCTCATAGCAACTCAGCTCATCCTAAAAAGCACCAGTCTGGAGTGAAAACTGCAATTTAAAATTCTCCCAGAGAACCATTATTTGCAAACCATTGACACAAACAGCTCCAGTCTCCCCATCAGAGTATACCTGGGGAGCTCTCCATCCACAGAGCACTGCATTCTCTGTAACTTTACATACTAGAAGTCCTAAAGAAATTTTGGTTAAAGAGATGTTCTTACAAATGTAAAATGTTTTTTTCTTACTGTCCCAAAAGATCATCAATATACTAAAATGCATACTTAGTTCATCTTGATTTAGGATATTTTCAGTATAGAAGACAAGCCTGCTGTTGAATAAATATAACAAAAAATAGAGTATCTAAGACAATCTCCTAAAGTTTCTAAGTAGCTTTAAAGAACGGCGTAATATATTTATAAATTACTGGAATTAAGAGGGGCAAATTAATCTATAATTTTTAATCCCAGGAAACTTAATCCCTAAGGATTATTATTTCAGTTAGAAATTCTTGTGAAAAGGGATTTATGTGTAAACACTAGAACAAAAATATTACTGTACAATGGAATATGCTGCACGAATCTCCTCCATTTATACTCACCTTCTATAGAACCTAAAAAAACCACAAGCTATTAAAGACAGGTTGAATCTAATTTGATTAATTGAGGGAAACCAACATTAAACATGAACATCTGATGCTTGTATGAGCAATGATTCTAGAAAATATTTGGAATACTGCATTTTCTTGCTTTTCTTACCCATTTTAAAATTAAAGCTGTGTCAGCCTCTCTAGATTATTTACAAACAAAACAAGTTATAATAGTTATTAATATATCATTGATTTAAAATTATAGAAAGATTCAGGATGGAGAAGTGGAAGATGTTTGATAGTTTGTGGACTAAAACTACACTCTTCCAAGTTCCACTCAGAGAAATTTATATTTCAATATCTATCCTAAGCATCCTCATTGAGACATCAATTACATCTTTAGATAACTTTTCTGCACTTTTCTGCTTTATTTTTGAAAAAAAAATAGCTTCACAAAAAGAACACTTCAGTTTTTACTTTTAACCTAATTTTTCTTTTCAAAAAAAAGAGAATATGCCTGAATGGCAAAACACACCACTTTTGCTCAGATTCTGCTACATTAGAAATTCAATATGGTCTTTTTTAATGTACCCCAGAGTTCAGCTCAGTTCTGTAAAAAGACCAGGCAATATTTACACCATATGGCCTGAAGATTTTCAATGTTACTAAATACAGGTTACAAAATTCACCCATCCTTTCTAATGTTCTAGTATTAGTGTATCAACAAGTTTCTCCCTATATTTATCAAAACCTCTTTTTTTTTTTTTATTAGTCACACTTTATTCTGATGTCTTTCTAATAGAAATGCTGGAGAAAGAGGAACATAATATCATAGTCAGTGACACTCCAATCACTGCTCTTCCTAAAGAGAAATTGGCTCCTTTCCTCTACAAGTAGAAAGTTTTCATGCCAGCAGCCAAATTCCAAGCAAATCTGCGAATGAGCAGGAAAGGTGGGAATAAACCAGCCAGGATGGCAAATAACAAACAATAAGAGAAACACAAAACTCACAGAGAGCCAAAGCACTGCAGCCCCAGCCGAGCAGCAGTGCACGTGTGGCACTGCACACTCTGTGGCAGTGGCATCCCAGCAACTCCAGAGCTCCAGCTGTGAGCAGCTGTTAACAGCTCATCGCATCAATCCCATGGCAAAGGCGACACTGAGACGTGAAGCTGCTGCTAATTATCAACCAGCCATTAATATATCTCCTCCTACTGAATCCTATCTCCTAACATTCCATCTGTGATGGGTTTTTTTTTACTTTATTTCTAATTCAGCTACTGAAAATTTCATATATAGGATATATTTTCTTGGTTGAAGCAAATTGCAGTTCTGAGAAGGCTTCAATCCACAGAACATGTTACAGAAAAAAGAAGAATGCTCATTGCAGTCCTTAGCAAATACCTTCGTCTAAAAACCATCAAAAGATTTTGGATTACAGTGTGAAACTTTGCAGCTGTTTCTCTCATCATTTTTTTGTGACAGAATAAGAAGAAACCTGTAAAATCAGCAAAAAAAAAACTTTTACTGGCCAAAACAATTTTTTTTTGTACCATAGAAAGAAAGAATTTCATTCTATTATGCTTGATTTTTTCCTCTAAGGATGCAGTAAAAATATTTATTGTTAATACACAGACATGAAAAAAAAGGATTTTTTTTATAATATATATAAAAGACAATATTAAAAATGAGTAAGTTTATTGTAGCTTAAAATCTTTGTTGCCACTTAATGGATTTTGCACAATATATTTAATATTTTTGCTGTGCTGGGAAAACAGAATAAATATTAATCTTTTCCACCAATTAATTTGCTCAACAGTCAGCTTCTACTAAATGGGCTTTTGCACAGGCTTACAACACCATGGCTAATGAAATGGCACCCTTGGTAAACTATACAGAGAAAATATGTAAGTGACAATATAAGTTTTCTCTGAGGTTTTTTTGAAGTGAAAATTAAAAATTTCTGTGATACCCCATCTCCTTGGTATGGAGGGACTATAAAGGTTTCTCATCTATAAGGCCAAAATGGACCTCAGGCCAAGTTAGTAACCAGCAGAACAATTAAATCAGTGTTCAGATGCAAATGAAAAGAACTTAATTTCATTTTTCAGAACTCCAAACATGCCACAGCTAAATGCCTGATACACGAAGAATAGTCTGAGTAAAAGACACATGTGGTTCTTTTAAAAAGCAGACACATATCCCATGCAGGAACTTCTTACAAAAGTTTGTAGCACTGATATAATGTACTACAAATTTGATTGTTCATACTTGTATCATATATAATGTTGTATGTAACAGCTCAAATTAGCTTCTAGCAATGCTTTCCATGCCTCTAAAATCTGTTCAGAACCTCTGTTTAAAACCATTGGCAGAGGTCATTTACCTTCTCTACCTTTCCTAGTCATACTTCCCAGATCTCCTGCAGTCAGTCATCTTGTTTCATGGGCACCTCTCCTAATCTTTCACCAAATTTCTTAACACTACTCTTCCACCTCTCTTGTGTGTGTATATTTACATATACACACACACAAATATTTCAAAGGATTTTTCTTGGAGCATCTGTAAATTCGGCTTTTTAACATTAAAAATTATGGAATACCCTATAAACATTTTTACTATCACTAATTAATTTCTTTCATTTCCTCTTGAGCTTGTATGTATTTTTTTTCTTGAGGTATGTGATTTTTTTCTTGACTACAAAGTTCTTTGCAGGAGGTTTGCAGAACACCCAGGCATGGCAATAATGCTCACAATGCACGAGGAAGCAGACATTCAAAACTATTTTTGTATTTGGGACCATACCTTGAAAGTATCAGGTTTGTGAGAAAAATACATTCCTTTGACAAGAGCAATGATCAATCAATTCTAAACCAGGTAATTTTCCCAGCTGGAGAATGGAGGAGTCTGAATATTATTTAGGTACAATATGCTATATCTGGTATAAAAGATGAGCACTTAGAAATATTACAAAAAGTAGTGTATTGAACATTATCAGTAAGGATATCTAGATGGCATGACCATGACTTTTAAAGAATTTTTGTGGCTCTCCATCAGTAAGAAGCCTATCCTCACAACCCACAGGTACGGAAGCTTCTATTTTACAGAAGCATAAAAATATTATAGGCATCAAGAAGGCCTATGCTGGAGCCAACAAACTCAGAATTTCTGAGTCCTTGCTCCTTGTCCAAATTACAAGACTAGTATGAATCATTCCAATTTAGGGCTATCATCAGAGAAGCACAGAGTGCCAGAATCACATAAACAGTATAAATATATCTGAATTCAACATTTCAGTATAATGAAAATATTTGATATCTTTCCTGAGGTACATGCATAAAAAATCCAAAACCCAGATTTTTCATGCGATTAAAAGCTAAATTTTACATTATACAATTTTTATAGACTTTGATGAACTATTGAGGTGGTGTTTTCTACACCCAAGTATTCTAATTGGCATTCTATCACTAGGTTCTATAGTCAATGCTTTGATTAAAAAAAAATAAAAGGTACAGTATGAAAATTTGGAGTGCTTTTCAGAATAGAAGGACACTAAAAATTCTCCAGACTTTTTAGTGAAACCCTTCACTTAAATTAACTTAATCTCCACTCCACTTCATCTCCTCTTTCTCTCTCATTTCTGCACTACAAATACTTCAAATAGTTCTTTAGAGAAATGTTTTCAGGTTTGGCCAAGAGAAGAAAACAAGAACAAATTTATTCTATTTTGTCAGAGTCAGGAAGTCAATGCCACTGTTCAAACAACTTGGAAGAGAAGCACAAGAACTAATGAATGGATTTACAGCACATAGCAGATATACAGCTGCAGAGAGACTGTACAGGCAAAGAGGGGTGATCACACCATCTCACATAACTAAGTGCAGATTCCTTTTGAAAAAGAAATTTTATATTTTTATATCAAGAGACACTGATGCCATGATAACCTTCTGCTATTACTGATCATTGTTTTTACAGGTTTTGACAAACAAGAAGGATTTTGTTAGAATCCTTCCTCTATGTTTATGGCACCAGTGGTACCTTCACATTTGATTATAAAAAAAAACAACTTGCACATATAGAAACATGAAAAGTATTTCTTAGAGAATGAGGCAGCAAGGTTTTTTGTAGCTTTGCACAATAGCTATCTTAACTTATAAAAGGCATAATAGACTTTTATAAAACCTGAAAAGCAAGCAAACAAGTGATACATTTGGTGGCTTAGGGTGAGATGAATCTCACTGCCTGTGCCTAAAGTGAGTCCACTCAATTCTGTGAAGTTCCTTTAGTGCTGCTCACCCAATGCACAGTGAGCTGGTGTAACGAGGCATCCTTGTGCCCCACACCCTGGTACACTTGCTTCTCCTTTGGAAGGAAACTTGGGCTCTTTGGTATGGACAATCACCATTCCAGGACAGCACTGACTCCTCTAGAGCTCACTGTTTCAAGATGTGGAAGCAGCCAGAAAAATCACTCTGTACTTATTTTAGCACAGCCAAATGGATTCTGTTCCTAAACACAAATGCTGTGCATAATGTATATTGCATCAGAACGATTGCAATATCACAATCCTGTTGAAATAGATTATCTCTAGTGGAAAAGCAATGCACTAAATTTAGCTTTTTAATACTCTGGTATATAAATCCTAACCAGGGAAAACTGACATACTGAAAAGGTGGTTTTACAGGATGTGTTGTGCCTTCTGTAAATTTTTAGGAACCTTTGAAATTAATTAAATGAATAATGACTTTTATCTAGAGCAATAGTACACACACAACATATAAGTGAAATAGAAACTTTTAGCCTGTAATTTAGATGGTGGACTAATTATGCACTGATTCACTAAAAAAAACCCCTCTCTTTTCATAAGCAGAACCAGTCTCCATATGCACAATCCGCTGAAAAGAAGAAAGCATTCTGCACTCTGACTTCATTCCCCGTCCTCCCAACTGCTTTTTGTCCTCGGGAGCTGGGGGATTTTTTTCTTAGTTTTTTTTTTTTCTTTTAATTATCAGAGAGCAAATTTTTCAATTACACTCTCCAACTTTCTTCTTCCTGTGTACAAATATACTGTGCACACACAAACCTGAACCCTGAACAAGGCCTTTTTAGAAATTTGCCTTCTGGTGTTCAAACAGTTAGATACTGAAACTTCACTTTGTCTCTTAATACAAGAAAACGCTAAAGGGCATGACTTCAAATATTAGGAACTAGACACCATTTTCTTTTCCTCAGTAGTTCCAATTACCTCATTAATATTTTCTTTTCATGCTACAGAGAATATACTTTGGAACATCTGTTTGTTGAGCTGAGTATCAGTGAATCACAATTGGCTACTAATAGCTGCAACAAAGAAAATTATGGGAAGATTGTTTCTAAAGCACAAATGTTTGCAGTTGCTGTTTTCCAGCAGCGAATATGCTTTTGGAAAAAAGAAATAAACATTAAGAAGGGAAGCACTGTGGTCTCCCCGCTGTCAGTATCACATATTCCATGAATGGGAGCATCATTTTGTTACTGTGTAGCTAAACAACTGCTTAAGTGATCGATAAAGACCATTATTTTAAATCATAGCATGAATTCCCAATATCATACATAAAATCAATAATACATACAAAGAAAAGGACTGAAATTTTCCACTAAAACATAGCCTGCTGCTTTGGAAAATAATATTTAGTAGGTTGGATTTTTTTTGTTTTACTAATTATGAGCTCTGTGGCAGTTTATTCTGCAGTAAATCTGCTGGTGTGAGATTAAACCTGTTATTGAACAGAGTTTTGAATCTACTGCAAGGCACTCATCACTGCTGGAGAGTGAACATTGCTGTTATCTCATTTAAAAGTTGGCCAGCAAAGCAGCCCATTTGTTTAAAATGCAATTAAGCTGGTGTCTTGAAGAGAAATTAGCAAGGAGTACTTCATTCTGGAGGCATAAGAGGTCTGTCCATAGACACATTAATCCTGTGATTTGGGACATCGCTACGATTTGGGACTGTGCTCCGATAGGATGTGCAGTACACACAAGCACAAAAAAGAAAAGCTGTTCATTTAGATGGGTCAGCTTTTTTTTTACAAGCTCCTAAGATCTTCCTCCCTAATTCATGCATCTTGCATGCACTTGCTACATGGAAAAATGATATTTCCTTTCGCAGCCAAATTGAAATTATTGAGCATTTAGCAGTTCACAGATCACCAGATTAGGTTAAAGAGAAAGTTTAAGCCTATTCTTTAGAAACCTACAGTAGGATTATTTCAGTTATGGTAGATATTCCAGTGTTACATGATTTCTAAAACATTGATCATATTATATGTCAAAAACGAATTAATTATCACAGGTAGCAAAAAAGCTAGAAATAAAAAAATCTGCTGTTTATCTTCAGCTCTTCAGAAAGCAAACTGTGACATACAGACTGTATACTTTTTTTGAAAAACAAATATTTTAGAAGTCTGCAAAGCAGAATACTGAAGGACACATTCTTCTCTGGCGGAACTTGACCAAAGTCAAATGTCAAGTTCAGTCTGTACAGAAGTCAGCAGTGTTATAGCAAGGCAGCTTTTTTCCTCTGATCTGTGTAACAGGAGAGGACAGCCCCACTTTGAAGAAAAGAAGACAAAGGCAGGTGCATTTTCAAATGCTGCGTGTCTAAATGTGCAAACAATTCTTTCACAGAAACAATAGAGAAGTGTCCACTTCTGAGTTCATACTATGGAGTCTGTCTCTACATACTTGGATGTTCCTGTGATTTTATAGGAAATATATAGCAATCAAGAAAAATGATGAATTAGAAAAACATTTTTGATGTATTTTTTCTCACTTTGTCAATCATTGTAAAGCAAAAAGCATTTTTGGCCAGAATATCCTCAAATGTAAGCTATGTCCTGTTCTTTGTTTTACTGGAAACATCTGTGCCATTTCAAATCCAGGACAGTGGCATAAAAGCAGAATTTTTATCATTCTGCTCTTCCACCAGTACAAACAGAGTTTGAAGAGAAGGGATTCTGTATGCTGTGAGCTTTGTGGCAGCTACTTATGACAATTGCATCCTCCTCAGACAGAAAAAGGAACTCTGCTGGCCAGGGTCTGCATTTGGTTTTTGTTCTCTGCATTGCTCCATAGGGTTAATGAGTGACACAGACCTGAGCATGGCTGAATGTTTATTTTTACACTGCTTTGGTTCCACAATTTCCTATAAAAACTTCATATAGTATTTTCAGTCAGGTAAGAGGAGTGGGATGCTGCTAGCAGAATCCAGTTAACAGTTGCTGCTACTGTGGACAGAAATTATTTTTTAAACTGCTGGTTCAAAATAAACTCAGTGATCTCTTATTAGTTTCTGATACCCCTCTGCGATCTGTCTTCGGCAAAAATTGATGAAGAAACTGGATCAGCAGTTTTTTGATCATTGCCATTCATTCCCCTGAGGTCATAGAGCTCACAGATGAGCACAGGAACATCTGAAGCACAGCAGCCCCTTATAGCATGTGCAAACTGTCCTGAGCAGTGCTTTTCAAGTAAGTGCTGATTGGCAAATACCCAACACCAACAAAGCAGCAGTGTGCTATTGGGATTTAAGCAATCTTTCCACAAAATCAAATGTCTGAAAGAAATGGATATCAAAACACAGTCTTTAGCTGTCTCATGGTTTTGTCGTGCTGCTTCTGAACTCAATGAGACTGAGGAAAAAGCCCTGAGAGAGAAGGAGCGCCAACACTTCTGACCATCATTACAAACTAACACTGGATGCAAGCTGACTGAATTTTTAACACTCCATACTTTCTTGTACTTAGAAGAGCTCCTGTTGGGACACTTCAAAGATTTCAAAAGGTAGGAGAGACTCAGGAGAAGGCTATATTCTTTCTGTGGAGCCTGCATGGAAGCCACTCAGCACAAGGCAGGTCTGTGGTTTTAAACACTAGACTTAAATTCTACTTACAAGCAAAAAATTAGTCTGTAGTGGCAGTGAGAAAAGATGTGAAATCAAAGCCTCCTTGCCTCAGAAAACAACTGCTCTGTCTCTGCCAAGGGCGCTTTCAGCCCCAGCTGCAATTAGTTCAAAGACAAGAGTCCACAGCTGGGGCTCAAATCGAAAATGATACTTTCAAATGATACTGGAGGCTTTAGGTCCCCAAGGTTTTTATTCGTTTAAATGAATAAATAAACAATAACAAAACAGAAAAGAAAAAATCTTTCACTCTTTTCCTTCTACTTTTTCCTTGGACATACTAATTCTGCTAGTCTGAAATAGCAAACAAGTTCCAGCAGCATCTATAGAGGCCAGAACCTTCATTAGTTAATCAGATCCTTCCCATTTTTGTATTCTGTAATACAATGCTTTTACTGATTTCTTTAACCTTTCATTTTGGACACAATTAGTGTAATTACACTTCTCACAATTTGGAGATGATTTCTTGCTAGCAAACTGCTACATATAGTGATGTAGTGATGTGCTTCATATTTCTGGCTTGATTCTTCAGCAGCCAACAGAAATGGGAGTTTGAAGTTAAGTTAATTTCTTTTTAATTATCTTTTCCTTCTTTCTAATTATCCTTTGATCACAGATAAGAGGAACAAATTACAAGAGTTTTTTTCATTATCCTCAAAAGCTGATGATGTCTGCACGTCTTATATAACATATTGGTGATCCTTTTTGTTTCTGCAAGATGCCTTAACATTTTGGAAGGAAAGCAAGTATGTTATACCAGTACAAGATAACTTTGAAACAAACACACAACTACCAATATCATGAAGCCAACTATATCCATGAAATGACTAGTGATTTTTTTTATTAGATACAAGGCAGGAAAAAACATATCTTCAGTCCTTGATGCCCCATGCAAACAAGCTTAATGTGAAAGGCAAAGTTAAATATTCCAAAGTTACTCTGGAGAAAGCAGAAACATTCTTATCTAAATGCCCCAGCTCCAAGATTATAACAGAGTAAGTCACCACCTCACTAGAGTAGCACATCTCTACAATATTTTTCTAGATTTCATCCAGCATCTCCAACAAGCCAAGCAATTTGGCACCTACTTCTGCCTTTGGGAGACTATTTCACAATCTAATAGATCTCATTGTCAGGAAATTTTTCTGCACTGCCAAGTCATTCCCAAGAGTGCCACTTTTATTTAAGGGAGGGGAACTGATTCTGGCAACGGTGTAGTCGCTCCTCTGATATTTTGAGTTAGTGGGTGCAAGTAGCCAAACACCATCTGGTACCCAGCTGGTACAGTATATTTAGAGGCACCTAAAATCTTTCCAACCCACCCCGGCTCATCTTTGTTTTTGGAATCAGCTTCTTAATCATTTTTAATCATTGTATTGTTTTGCTATCTGGAAAGTTCCTTTATATGTATACAATTATTGGAAGGAAGAATTTAATTATAGTTCAGAGACTATTATTATGAACAAAGCAGTGAAGCAGGTTTTTTTTCCCTCCACTTCAGTTTAATTATCTTTAACAAGTTTTAATTGTGTATCTTTTTTCAGTTTACAGCATACAAAGTGTCTCATGAGATGAACAAATCTATGAAAGTGGGGCGAGGTTAGTGGCCACATTTGTACATAAACATGAGCAGCAGTAGATCTTTTATTATATTTATATATTATTATTTTATTATATCTGTAATAAAAACATGAAAAGGGGATTATATCTGGCAGCTTTAGCAGATAAATACTTTTAAATATTCAGAAAGCATGCTTCAAAGACATTCTTTTGAACCTGACTGTATACAGTAAATTATTTTGTCTATTATTAGACTTAAGAAAAGATAGACAAGTTAGAGTGATATCATTTAAATGTACAAGGTGGTTAATGACTGTCCTATTATAGTTCCAAAGGCAGTCCTCCACAGAGCACAATCCTTATTTAATATTTTTCTCAAGACTCAATACAGTGAAAAACGTGTTTAGTCTGTGGCACACTCCTGCAAAGTGAAAACATGACCTGGTCTTTGTGACCTGATTCCAAATCCCACCGAAGTCAGTGGCAGTCTTTACACTGACATTAGACCTCAATGCACAGCTAAATATTTCACAGTATCATAATAAAAATTGCAGTAGGAGTCAGGGTAGAGCAGGGATCTGATGCAAATCTTCAGTAAACTCATTGGAGCGATATATCAGTAAATGTGTGCTCTGTGCATTTGCTATTTAAGTCACTGAGTTTTGCCTCAGAATTAGATAAAGGATGTGGGGCATCCTCTGCTGGTTTCACCAAGGCAGAGAGATAAAATCTTTCGTAACAAAAATAAATTCTCGGTTTCAGGGAATATAGGAGAGCAATATGGGCTCCATCATCGTCAAGATGTGAAATGAATGTGCAAAATTAAGATCAGTCACTACTGAGAAAAAAGCTTATTTCCCCATATGAAATCATATAACACAAAAAATGGAAGCACACAAGGAAAACAAGATCTCATCTTTTGAAGCAAACATCTTCACAGTAGAAAGTAACTTCCAATGACTGGGAGCAAACAAATACAATTCTCCACAAAACTGTCTCTGTAAAGGACATTTAGAGCAAATATTTTCATCCCATCTATGAAACTAGCGCACAATAATAAAATAAAAAAATCTGATTAAAAGATAAATACTAATTTTTTATCACTTTTCAACACTAAAATCTGAATTCCTTTTTCTGCCCTGGCCAAGTTATAATCCTTAACATGCAAGCTTTTCCCTTTGGAAGAACTTCCCATGGCCATATTTGTACCTGTATATTGTCTGCTATATTAGAAGAAATCTAAAGGATTTGTTAGACTTGTTAGATGCAAAAAATACTTCTGAGGGAGTTATGGGAATCATCTACTGATGTTCCTTCAGATATTTTATCTAGAGCAGAAGACATTCTATTCTAAATGACACTACATACTGCTCTGGCAGTCTACAGAATCTGCTTTTCTCATGGTTTTTTCCTGACTCATTTCTATTAAACAGAGACTAGCTGAGGACTTATGCACTTTCTCCTCTCTGTTCATTTTACAGCCTCAAATCTGTCACTCAATAGGAATATTTACTGTGTCATTCACTGTGGTCAAAAAAAAAAGATAATGGAGGCCAATATTTGAAATAATATGTAGGCCTTCAATCTATAATGCTTTATTAGGCTTTCTTTTAAATGCTCCATAACAAAGAAACTGTTATTTGAAAGCAAGAACTTCTGATACATCAAACATTTCAACCATACCAAATGTCTCAGTCAGTCAATCAAATCAATCAATATAATTAATAAATAAAATCCCTTGTGCCTGTTACAAAACTGACAGCAGAAGAAGAGTGGGAAAGGAAACAGCATTTGGGGACTGGATTTACATATTTCTTCATATTATATACATATACATATTTTTTCAGCTGGTACCAATAGTTTTGGTTTTGCAGGAATAAAGCCAAATATAAAAATTAAAAATGCCTCGATGCTGCCAAGTAAGTTTCCAAAGAATATAGGCCAAAACTGTTCTGACTGGGAGCAGAACACAGAACAATAAAGTAAATGAACTCCTACAGAAATAAGTTGGGTATTAGTTGAGTAAGACATTTTCTGTTTATTCATCATAAAGATTATTTGGGTTTGTAGCAGATAGGGTTGTTCTAAAGAAAGAGACCATAATGAATATGATTCATCATTTAATGAATGCCTAATCTTTAGCCTTTAATACTCCATACCATCATCTACACACTAGACAGATGTTATTTATAATGCCAAGCAGGGAGACTGCATATCTGCTTACAGAAAAGCAGTTCATCAAGCCTTCAAAGAAGCAGCCAAATGCCAAAGCATCATAACTGTCCTGCTTCTTCTTGAGAAACTGTATTTTGAAATCACCAATATTTAACCTGTGGTTCCAGATGACACTTACTTAGGCACAGAAGCTAAACTTTCTAATTGATACTTACATCATCTTTGGAAGTGTTTGAGAAGTTAATTCTGAAATTTCCTTTACTATTTAGGCACTAAATATGCACATATAAAATAACTAATTTCACTGCCCAACTTCTTCTTTTCAGTAATGAAGAAAGAGGTATTACATTCATCTGGAGACCTTAGCACCATCAAAAAGAAATCAAGAAGATTTAGTCAGCTATAAGTCAGGTGGTTGAGCACTTCCACTGCTTACTTTTAAAGAGCTCAGCAGGGAAATTAGACATTGACATCATAATATTTTCAAGATTGGCTTATCTCTGGTTTTGTCTTTCACTGTCTATGCATGAGATTTAGCATGAAAAACAATAGAAAGGTGTTAACTTGAGTTTCCATTTTGTCAGCATCATGGCAGCAGTCACTTAACACAGTAGAGTGGTTTGAATCTGGAAGTCAGCACCATCTGCATAGATCCATAGGAAAGATAGCATGCTCAGCATGGCTGGTATTAACAGCTGAAGTCCACTTATATGTGTGAATCTCATGGAATTCTAGCAACACTGGTAATTTCATATCTGCAATTTATATTTCATATAGCAATTTAATCTGATATGAAACTTAAACTTTTTCTAAAGATACTGTATCAGAATTGTCTCTTTAGAATGGCATTCCAGGCACAATCAGCAATCCATACATGATGCTACTTTCTGAGCCTGACAGATAGACATTATTCATCCTTGTTTAATCAGGAAAACCCATACATTCAATAAATATTCTGAACAAGAATGTTTTCCAAAGCAACCAACACGATTTTTCTTTAATCTGAGACAGATCTATATTGAAAACCTATGTGTACGTAATGTGTGTGAAAACCAACAGCTTGCTGACTTACCAAATTCTCAAATATAAAGCTCTTGGAATATACACACAGTAATAATGACAAAACAGTAATAGTCTTATACTTGTTTTAATGCACAACATCCACTAATGACAGTGTATATTAGAATCTAGTATAAACCAGATTCATAAACTTTGGAAACAATCACCTGAAATTCTGTCTATACTTGAAAATTAGGAGCTACTCTGCATTAACTCTTTTTATTGATCCAGTAGATTCTGAGTCAGATGATGTGGAGAATTTTCCATTTACATTCACAATCTCTGGCCCAGAAAATGGATTCAGGCTGCACTCATTTCATATTCAGCATTGAACTGATGAGTTTCTATTTGATCATTCTTTTACTCTAGCAAATAATTGTACTCTATTTTTTCTTAGAATGTATGCAGGAAGGATTGAGTCCACAAAAATCGTTTAAGCATCTTAACTCTAAAAATTGTTGGTAACTTGAGAGCTAATTATAAAAGACCAAGAATCCAGAAAAATATCAGAGACAATCTAGAAAGAGTGTTACAACTCCACAATGGCACTGAGGTGAGATGACAGCAATTATGCATAAGTGGCTCTTCTTAAAGAATTAAACCATTAACTCCAGATCAAGAAATGACAACTCACCTGTTGCAGCAAGAAATATGTGAGTGGCATATCGATTGCAGCAAGTTTCCTCTCACAAATAGAGAGGAGGGAAGGGAACAAAGGAACAAAAGAAAAGAAACAAAACAACCATACTGTCCCTCTTTTTATACTTTGAAACATAATGTTTCAAACAACTGCTGGGAGATCTAGAATAAAATCCCTTTCACACCATACTCGAAGGAAGTGCTTGAATACAGGATTGCAGCTTCACAACGAGCTAAACAGCTCAATACTAAGGACTTCCAGATAAGTTGTAGCTACTGAAAGTCCTTGTCCAGCTGGGACAGAGCAGGGTCCTGGAGTCCTACATGTCACAGATGAAGTGACTGTAGCTTGCAAGGGATACAGGAGAGGAGGGAACACAGAATGCCAATCCTCTGGGAAATTTGTGTTCTACAAGCTTTAAATTAATCAAGCCCAGAGGCAGAACAAGCAAAGGAATGCATCCTCACTCAGCAACACCTGGGAGCAAGGGAAAAGCCAGCTGGCACCCTCAGGACACAGAGAATTAGGGCCACCAGCAGAAACAAGCACTACATTTAGCTGCAGCTTTAGGCTAGAAGTGGCAATGACACAACCAATTTAAGCAAAACTGAGATGTGTGAATATTTTTGAATTTAACCCCTTAATAAAAAGAGAATAGCAGTACTTTTTCCCCATGAAGTGTTTTTTTTGGTCATGGTTTATGCATCAGGTGTGCAGGTGTGCACAGCCCAGCTCAGGAGCGCGGTGAGGAGAGGCAGAACCCACAGGGCTGAGGCAGCACCTCGGGGAAACGTGCTTGAGAAAGGGCAAAAGAGTGCCCAGAGAGCAAAGGACAAAGAGTGACAGAGCCCTGCGAGCTCCCAGAGAGGATGGGGAGGGATGGAGCCCAGGCACTCAAGCATGCAGACACCCTGCAGCCCATGAGGGCAAATTGGTGGAGCAGGTTTTCTTCTGCAGCCCTGGTGACACCAGCATGTTCCATGAGCTTTTCCACCTTATTTTGTCTCCATGCTGTTGAGGAGGGGAAATGAGAATGGCTGCCTGCGTGTCTGGCAGCCTGTCAAGATCAACCCACCACAGTTTGTAAGGAAGATCTGATTTTTGCTGCACTTCTCCAGGGGATTATCTGCATTGGTTATGACTCTAATATTTTCTATAGCTATATAATCACATAAAAATGAAAATTCTGACTGCCAGTGGTGTTTTTCATCTCTATATCCAGACTATAACCTTTAACTTTACTTTTTCAAACTATCACACTTCTCTATAGGTATTTTTATCATTGCATAATATTCATAAAATGACTACTATAGCATTCTTTAATGATACTAGCAAGTCTCTATCTCAATGACAGATTGCAATCCTTTTATTTTTCCTCTTTTTTTTTTTTCTCCTTTAATACAAAACCTAATTAAAATGGCAGTATTCCAGTGGCTTCTCTACCAGGAAAAGAAAAATTACAACTGTACAGGATAAAGATATTGGGGTGGGGACTTCTGGTATGTTTTCTGGGTTTTTTTCTAGATATGCAATGAAAATATTCTATTGCACTTGCCCAGTCTAGAGTTCTTAGGTTTCAATTCCAGATGCACTGTCCCTCTCAAGAGGGACACTTCTGAGACCACTTTTGTTAAAATGAATCTTGCCTTCAAGAGAACATAAGAAGAGAATTTGCCACTATGTAGTGGTAGCATTTAGCATCAAGGTATATTCAGAAGATAAAAACCAGAAACATTCACATTTAAGGCTAATCCAGCTTTCTTCTCAGGGAATTTTTAAAGAATTATGAATAATACAGAAGAGGAAAAAAAACCTGTTATCATGCTTTGTTATGTAGTTGACTGACAAATATTTCACATTTCAGTGCTAGCTTCTGATTCAAGAGCATTAAAGGTGAGCAAAGCCTACTGCAGGTTCAAGCAAACATGATGGTTTCATGAAATCTTTAAGCTCCCTTGGACAGTACACGTACACTGCACTGTTTATCTCAATTCTCCACTTTTATACTCCTGTACCTTTGGATAGTGTCTATGTTTTAGGATCTCACAAAGATTTATTCAATTGTACATCTGTAAGAGTAGGTCTGAAGTTTCCCTCATTTGCCTCACGACCGTCACAAGAAGACCCCAGGACCCCCACCCAGGCTGACTGTGGACAGTGGTTTTCTGGCCTGGTGGAGGTGGATGCTGGCCAAGGGACTGTGTGCAGGTGCTCACTGCACTTCATGGCACACTGCTCTTGAGCAGGCACTTGCTGGAGCAGCAGGTTCTGTACATCTGTTTCTTGAAGCAGCCCTCACAATGGCCCATAAATCTCCCCACCTTTTGGCCAGAAGCCACTCGTTTTGGAAAAGGACTATAAAAGAGTGACCCTTTGGAGAAGACCCTTGAGATCTCCCCATGGATGCAGACCCATCCATTGGCTGGACCACAGGGACGCCCATCTCGTCTGTTGGTAGCTATTTCCCCATTCCACTCTTTTCTCTCCCTCTATTCTCCTTTTCCTATATCTCTGCCCCTCTATCGCAACTGAGTTGTTGGCATTCAATAAAAATGCATTGCTGTGATTAAACTGATTTGTCCCCTTCTGATTGCCTGTTTGCACCTCTGAGATCCAAAAACAAACCATCACAACCCCCGCCCTGTGTTGGCGGATCGTGACAACATCAGAAAAAATTTAATAATTTTTGTTAGAAAAATGAGAATATAGAGTTACTGCAGGAAAGTTCCTAGTTGAAAATATCTCATTCTAAGAGCTTCAAAAGGCAGGATCAGAGCTTGTTTCTCTCCAGGTTACAGCTTTCATCTGTCACCAAGCACAAAATTACCAGTTAGAAAAATTTGAGAATGGTACTAAAGTGCTGGGAAAAGAGCCTTTCTACATTGCATGCACTGGTGCCCTGATCTAGGTAAATGCTAAACTAATATGCAACTGAAGTCCATTTATTTAGCATAGATGCATTTCTTTTCTTTTGAGTGATGTATCCCATCTGGAAGCTGTGCCATAAGAACAAGAAACTTGTAATTCTTTCTTTCAATTGTTGAAAGTTGAGCTAATAATTTTAATCTATCAATATAGTAAAATAGATTTACCTGATACTTAAAATTCCCTTAAAATTTAATTAAAATTAAAATGGCTTTGAAAGCCTATTTTAATTAAGAAGCAGATGATGCTTTGAACATTTCAGGTCAAGCCAGTTTCCTGAAAGTGGGTTAAATACTGAACAGTAGTGATGGAAAGTACAAATGAAAAATGTCATTAAATCCTCAGTTTAGCAAGACACAACAAGACACAACCAACCACCTAAAAAATGTAACACGAGGAAAAAAGAGTTAATGATTCTAGATCACAGTGAGCCTGCCTCCAAAGAGAGGGAAATTAGGCAGAGGACAGACATCCATAAACACATAAGAAACAGAAATGTCTCACTGAAATCAGTGCAAAACTCCTGGCAGTAGCTAAACAGATCTTACACTTAGCAAACTAAAGAAGTAGAAAAAGTAAAATTAAAAAATTGCATCAGGATAAGAGAACCTGACCAGAGATAGAATTGCTATTGCTTCTTTGTTATGTACCATTGTTAACACCAAATTATTGCAGAAATAAGAACATCAAAAAGTCAGCAAATTTTATGCAAATTATTACTTTTTTTTTTCTGTGAATGTGAAAAGAAAGTTTCACAATTTCAAAGCAGAATTTGTCATTTCAAGAAAAATGCAGGTTGCTATTTGGATTAAAGCATTATTATTTCACAGTGTAGTTTCACTCCTTCTTTCCCAGCCATCAATAGAGGACTGAAAATCTTATTGATTCATTCTGCATGTATCCATTCATTAAATATTCTTTTGCTCTAACTTTTAATCAGCAGTGGGAAAGTCTCATCTCTCCCTAGCAAACAAGGCAGCATTTTCATCTTCAAAACCCCAGAGAATTTAAATACGTTTTTTATAAAATTGAGAAGTACAGAGAAATTCTCTCTGGACTGATTCCTTCTCCTATTTTTGTACCTGCATTATCCTCCTGGATTATCCTGCTGTCAGTTGCTTCTGCATAGAAAACACTGATATATGCACACCACTGACTGAAGTATTTTGCTTTTTCAAGCCATGCTCACCCACTTCACAGGTGATGCTGCACCATCAGCAGCATTTTAGTACAGATATCAAAAAGCATTTCAATATTTAGGTTTCTGCAACAAGAGCACCCTGTATACTGTGGCAAAAGAGGTGTAGGATAGGAAAAAAACCACAGCTGACTAGTGTAGGGGGAGCAACGACAAAGGTTCTGACCATTGTCTGCAGCTGAATGAATAATGCCAGTCCAGGTCTCTTGTGGCACCACATTCCTTTGAACATGAGCAAGGAATCACTGACATCTGCAAACCTTGCTTACCTGGTCTAACTGATGGAATATTTCATTGGTTAGAATTGTTGAGGATTACAGTGAAACTGTTCCTTTAACCTGCACTTGAAAGTCTATTTCAGGACACAGAAAAGAGTTTTCTGTAAGTAGTGTATTATTTGAAAATAACGAGAAGACAGCCTGTGTTCGCAAAGGTCAAAGATATTAGTGAAAACATCTAAAATTTTAGCAAAAATGCTAGGTGTTGCAGCAAGGAGAAAGTGTAGAAAAAGGAATAAGAAGCTGAAAAAAACAAGAGTCCTCTGAGGCACAAATAGAAGATCTGACATTTTCTGACAGTTTAGATAAATCCATTGTAATGAGAAAAGAAAGATTCTGTATGAAATCAAATCTGTTTGCAATACTTATCCTTGGATGTTCTGAAAAACCATTTCACATCTCAGAGATGACATCCTTTTCTTTAGGGCCTAATCCAAAAACCATTTAAGTTAGTGGGCTGAAAAAGACTCAGCTCAACTTCGAGTGATAGCATCTGCCATAAGATTTGTTTCACATCTTTACAGCTTCAAAAGCATCACAGACATATCTCCAGGAAGTGAAGAGGGAGGAGGAACATGTCCAACAGCCCCCAAATCTTTGTTTAGCTTTTCCACTGTTTGAAATCTTTCCCATTTTTTTTATGGTGATAAAAAATTATCCATCCCATCACAGGACTCCATGAAAAACGAAGAACACATTGTTTTTGCAATGTGCAGTCTGCATTCATATAGTTACATTATAATTATTTTAAGTTGATTAAAACATTTGATCTAAAATGTGTAAATAAAATAGAAGATACAATGGAAACACATATAAACATGTCACATTAAAGGGTTTACTTGAAAATGAATAGACTGGAGTAAAAGGAATCGTAATGCATATGGAAAAAGATAAGAGCAGAAACCAAAAACTAAAATACTCAAGCCAAGACTCCTACACAAACAAATATACTGTGGTGGAAGAGAATATGAAGTTCTACATTTAGAGTTTTCTAAACCATTTTACTTTGTATATTTAAATAGTGAGGAAACAGGAAGCTTCCTTCACAGAACAGTCTGGATGGCAGTTTGTTCCACTGAGAGGTAGAAAGAAGTAAGGATATAAATACTGCCACAGTGACTGTTATACATATGATTCTGTCCCCAGACTGAAGTCCAGCAAATCAGAGATGCATTTGTAAAAGAACTTGTAAAAAGATCCCTGGAAGATTAACCCCAAATTCAGATATTATTAGTAGCAAATGAAGAAAAATTTTTCCTGGTTCTGAGACTTAAATTTAAGTAAAATTCAAAAAAAAACCTCTCCCTAACTCAATGTCAAAACACAGTGCTGAAGCTGGTGCTGATTAAATCCTTTGCCAAAGCAGTATGTCAGATGTCCCATAGCTTAAGATAACAGAAACTTGGAAAAAGCCACCCAGGGAACTGCTGTAGGAAATAGGCTGGAGGACAGCCAAAATGACCAACACATCTTTACTACCACTGATCCAAGTAAGGAAGGAAAAGAAAGATAAAGAAGAATAAACAGTGCTCTCCCTTCCTTCTCTGGCTGGAATGGGCAGCAGTATCTGCAAGGCTGCAATCACCACATCTTTCCTCCTCCCACCCTGTTCCTGCACCATGTGTGTGCTCCAGTGACCTCCATGGACAATAACAAACTCCTCTTTTCCTTCAGCTGAGCAGAAATCAGGCCCGAGGGAAAAGCTGAAGGGCACATCTCATCCTCTATACCTCACTGATTAGGCTTGTCTTTGTTCACTTCAAATACAGCTCTCCAGAACACTTTTGCCTTTAAACAGCTGATGTCATGGGAGAGGAACACATGGTGTGGATTGGTTTTTTACATAACCCTGTGTTCCTTGATTAGGTTTTAAAATTCTTTATGCTCTCCATAAAGAGAGAAGTCTCATGAGCACAACTTTCTTTTGAGATAACTCCTGTAGGAAGCAAGTCTGCCTACCACTTTGTATGACACCTTGGTGATTAAAGTTCTTTCTCAGCAAATTGGAAATCCAGGATCAATTCTTCCTTCTGCTTTAGCATATTCAGGATCACACCTTCTATTTCTCAAGTGACATACATGATGCCATAGGCTGCTAGATGATAAGGCATCAGAAACATCTTTGGGTAAAACTGCATCATTGTACTGAGAAAAGAAACTGAGATTATATGGGTTGTAGATAATGAATAGAAAGAGGAAGATTTTAAGTTCAAACAGGTTAAGACAAGTGCTTCTATTCAAGGGATGAATGAGAATCCTAATTTTCAATCCTTATATTAAGGACTACTTGTTTATTTGATTCAACAACCATTTAACCACTGAGATAATAAAAGAAAAATTAGAGAGCTACCTGTCTTATTTTGTACTATTTTTAGAATGTTTGTTTTCTATCTTTACTAAGTCACTCACCAGTTTTCCAGCATCTGTGATATTCAGCTTTTTTTGTAATGTTTCTGAAGTGAAGCATTAGATGATAAAAAAAAAAGAGTAGAATGTTTAATATCTAAGGCTACTCCAGCAAAGTTTTTTGTTGGTAGGCAGTGAAGACACACAATCAAGCAAGAAAAACTTCAAAAATCAGCTTTCATTCCTGTACCTCTACTTCATACCTATACTTCATACCTCTGCACTCAGTGAAATTCATATACCTTATTGAAAATAAATTCACAAATTCAATTTCCCTTTCTGTTTTCTCTGTCTCTAGTATAAATTATGAATACAACTAGCAAAATCACTTTGTTCAATAATAGTTTGAGGGCAGAATCCATGTTTTGGATGTTTCATACATACCCCTCTCTATTACTTGCCTGGTTGACAAACTTCCTCAAGGAAACTCCTTAACATTATACCAGTGTAGGACACTTCAACTTTTTTTTTCTTCCCTACTCTATGTTCAAATGCAAGTTTTGGGTTTTTGCCTTGAACTGTTTTATATTTCATGTGCATTCATTGTTCTTTAAGTGTATTAATGTTTCTTAATAACTAATAGTTTTAAACTAGCTAAAATACCCAAACACACACAGTTTACTCATGAAAATTTGATGTCAATTTTTTCATATTTCCTGCAATCTGTACATATTTCATCTAATTATATTTGGAAGTACATCTGCTTGGACACCTGCAGAATTACTGCAAGCTGTCATTTTCATTCTTGAAACATTATTTAAATTTTAAATTTGGCATCTGTCAAAAACAAACAAAAAATATTATTGGAAATTATAATACAGCAGCTAGAATTTGCCGAATTTTACTGAATCACACAGAGAATGACAGACAATGCTCTTAAACTGGATCTTTATGTCAGCACTGTGGAGCAGAAGAAAAATCAACATGAAGTGATATATTTCTAGTAAGATATCTTTTATTCTGATTAAGTCCCTACAAATCTGATTGGATGAGATAACTTGAAAGCACTGACAATATGTTTTTTCCCGTCAAAGTAATGTCTAAAATTTTCACATTGGTCCCAGTAATATGAGTCTCAGTAACAGGCCCTGTTTGACAGACTAGGACACAGAAAGCTGTCAACCCAAGAGTAGTCTGAAGATTATTGTTAAGGGGATTTGGTATTTCGTGTATTTTGCCTAATAGGGGAGCCTGTGCTCAGCATTTCCTGAAGCAAAAGAAGACAGATGAAATCTCTGGGCACTTCATTGCTGCTGTCTCTCAAAGATTTCCTGTCAAAATGGGCCTATAAGGGAAGAAAGATTTTCAATAACATTTTTTTTTTTTACCTGGCAGGATTTCCAGTCTTGCTATGAAAGAGTTTGAAGGCGCTGTCTTTGTGAAAACACTGCTGCCAAACTACCATATCTAGTTGTGTTTAAAAATAAAAAAGCAATATGACTCACATTACCATAGTGTATACTAGAAACCCGGGTTTGATTGACACTCTATCCATATTTTATACAGTGCTTTTTTCCTTCCGTCAAATGGAGCAAGTGACCTTGATGTTACTGTGCTTTGCAACTTAAACAGGGAAAGCATATTTGTTGTCAACTTCTTTAGGGATACAATTTTTAACAGAGTATGTAGGGAAAAGCAGCACAACTGCTATTATTAATAATAGGAGTTATTCATGTAACTTCTCATTCATCTCATAGAGACTTCACCCTTTTATATCAGCCTTCTCAGAGGGTTGCCACATAAATTTTAGCTGCCCAGAATTCAAAGGAACAATGAAAATTATCATCCTTTTTGGAATCAATTCTAAATAAAAAGTGTTGTACTTGTCTGGAAATACTAGAACTCCCCAAGGAATTTAATCTTGGGTGTCACAGTGCCACACCCAAGAGAATCAGCTGCATTAAAACAGCTACACATACACAGCCACTGCAACCATAAAAACTAAGTGCTTTCCCCTACTTCATCATTAAAAATGAGTAAACAAAAATCTAATTTTCAAAACTACCTCAGATTCTGGAGACTGTTTTGAGAAAAAGATTATGAAGTCCAAAATTATCAAATCATACAAAACTTGCAGTTTAAATATAACAAATACTGCTGTATGTATATGGTAAGTCATGTAGCAGGGTTGAGATAGGGAGCTTGGCTGTTCCTCTGTTGAACAGCCTCATCTCTTTTGGGTTTTTGTGGTGCTTTTCTTGCAAGGAAGAGGCTACTTAACCTGCTCTCATGTGAGCTTTCCTCCTAGAAGTGGAGCAGGAAATTCGAGTTTTGTAGGTCTGAGGTGTTAAATTAACTTGATTTATTACAGACTCAACAGAGGATTTTACTTTGTGGCCTGAGAACCCCCTGCTGTCTGAGAAAACTCAAGTGATGCACGTTAACTCTGTCTAAACAGACTGTGGAGGATAATTTAATTTGCTGCAGAGTGATTTGCTCCAACAGGGGTCTTGAACAAGAAAACGGGGATGTGAAACTTGCTTTTTACTGGTAAAGACAACTTATCTGATTGGAAAATGGGTATAAATTACCCTTTTTAAAAAAAAAAGGGGGAAGCATTTGTCAAATGGTAATGATGGATACTTTTTCCAAGAAATGGGAACAGCAGATATTACAGAAAAAAAGATGGACAGGAGAGGACACAGCACTAAGAGCAAGAACTGAAACAAAGAAATGCAGTGAACCTGGGAAGAACAGTCTTTGGAAGTAGGTGGCTCTCAGAAGGCTAAGGAAGATTTCCAGGGTCAGATGGGTGTATTTGCATGGCCAGGCAGCCAGAGTTACAGAGGGAAATGACTCTGAAAGACTGGGGAGGATTCAAGATCTGCAGCGACAAATGTGTGAACAAACTGATCAGCAAAGTGAGCAGGAAACCTCAGCAGAGGGAGGTGCCCATTGCTCAGCACAGGGCTGGTAGACACAGGTCCTGCACAGCATGTCATGCTACACACCCATGGCTGTGAAAAGCAGAGCTGAGAGGAGCTGCTCTACTCTGAGTCCAAGAAGGAAATACATGCCATCACTACATCAGGAGATGGAGTATGTTAGAAGGAGGAGGTCAGAGGTACAGTTGAAGGTATTTATCTCTCCAGGACACAGAAAAGAAAGCAGATGTTTTTCTGCAGCCTCAGTCAAACACAGTACTCATGCAGATCCCTTAGCATTGTTTATGCATAGCTCAGTGGACCTCTTAATGCACTGCTCTGACTTGGCAGGAAATCTGGGGTTCATATTTCTCAAAGACTGTTTTAGAGGCTACTGTATGAAGTATTTTTAAATGCACTCTCTAAGCATATGTGTGAGAATATAGTCTTTTTATCTAAGAAACTACTATGTAATATTCCAATAGCCCATTAAATTTTGGTTGACAGTGGGGCCAGACCTTAGCTGGATAATTACCCATGCAAGTAGCCATTGAGCCATACAGAGAATGAAGAAGTGCAGTAGGAGCTCTTAGTTCTCTTTTTATTTCCCCCACAAATCCATGTTTTTACGGGTATCTGTATTTCTGGGGCAAAGGACTCACAAGGTTTTTTCTTGCAGTAACTTTTCATGCAGTGAACCTCCTGCAATTCATGATTCCAGTCTCATAGAAAAAAA